>VMDR010031538.1:0-12012 GCA_007922815.1 Macrotus californicus | reverse complement strand
AAAGGAAGAGGAAGAAAGGAAGGGAGGGAGGGGGGAAGGAAGGAACAAATACTATGTTCAGGGCTAGAAAGAACCATGTCATAAAAAGGTCAATTATCCCAAAAACTCATCTACAAATATATCATGATTTTGTTTTTGTAAAATCTAAGAAGGTTATTTTTAAATGTATTTAAAAGAAGTGCCCCCTAAAGCAAGGGTCATAAAAGAAAGAATAAACAAATGGGACCTCATCAAATTAAAAAGCTTCTGCATGGCAAAAGAAAACAGCATTAAAATGAAAAGAGAACCAACTATATGGGAAAACATATTTGCCAATGATGACTCGGACAAGGATTTGATCTCCAAAATATACAAAGAACTCATATGACTCCACTCCAGGAAGACAAACAACCCAATTAAAACATGGGCAAAAGACTTGAACAGACACTTCTCCAAGGAGGACATACAGAAAGCTCAGAGACATACGAAAAGATGCTCAGCATCACTAGCCATCAGAGAGATGCAAATTAAAACCACCATGAGATACCACTTCACACCAGTCAGAATGGCCATCATAAACAAATCAACAGACAAGTGTTGAACAGGATGTGGAGAAAAGGAAACCCTAGTGCACTGTTGGTGGGACTGCAGACTGGTGTGGCCACTGTGGAAAACAGTATGGAATTTCCTCAGAAAACTAAAAATGGAATTGCCTTTTGACCCATCAATTCCTCTGCTGGAATTATACCCTAAGAATCCTCAAACACCAATCCAAAAGAACCTATGCACCCCAATGTTCATAGCAGTACAATTTATAATAGCCAAGTGCTGGAAGCAACCTAAGTGCCCATCAGTCAATGAGTGGATCAAAAAACTGATACATTTACACAATGGAATTCTACGCAGCAGAGAGAAAGAAGGAGATCCTACCCTTTGCAACAGCATGGATGGAACTAGAGGGCATTATGCTACATGAAATAAGCCAGGCAGTGAGGGAGAAATACCACATGATCTCACCTTTAACTGGAACATAATCAACAAAAGAAAACAGCAAACAAAATACAACCAGAGACATTGAAATTGAGAACAATCTAACAATGGCCAGAGGGGAAGGGGGAGGGAACAGTGCGGGGAAGGGTTTCCAGGAAACACTAAAAAGGACACATGGACATAACCAAGGGGGAGGGTGGTGGGATTGGCTGGGGTGGGGGGGGAGTGGTAGGGGGAAAATGCAGACAACTGTAAATGAACAATAATAATGTAATTTTTTTTAAAAAAAGGATAATACCTCAAAGGCAGTTCTGGAAAAGAAAGCCAAAGACGAATGTGGCAATCACAAAAGTGTCACAGTGCATAGGGACAGACAAAAAGATCACTGGAAGAGCAGAGAAAGTCCAGACAGAGCCTCAGAGACATACACAGGCTGCTTATGTGATAGAAGAGGCACTGGAAACCAGTGGGGCTTGTCAAAACCCACAGAACTTTAGAGCAGAATGAGTGAACTTTCAGGCCTACACATTTTAAAAACTGACCAGGACTTCAGGGTAACCTCGGATAGAAAATAAATTCTGACAGGAATCTAACTGCAATATGAACGTGTGACATGATTTCTGAAAGGTATGGGGAAGAACAGGCTAACCCTAAGTAACTTTAGAAAATGGGGTTGGACTGGGAAGTCTAAGCCTAAAGACAAAAGAAAGTGCCTGTGAACATTGTTCTGGTTGGTAAATTTGTCTCTCACAGGAGTTACCTAATAATTCTGAGACTGTTGTACATATACACTGGGGACAAACAAATAAATGAACCATGGAGAATAAGATCCAGGTTTCTGGCTGTTGGAGAGGCAAATTACAGATAAGCAAGGGGAGAAAACTAGAATAAACATGTGCTACTAGATTAGAATCAGAGACAACAGTACAAGTTCATGTCTAGCTTAATAAAGAAACTGATGAGTAGACAAAGAAACAATGATAGTTACCTGAGTTAGTATATATACAGATATTTTCTGGGACTGATCTCTGAGAAGGTCTAGAAGACTCTCTAGACACAGTGATACCCAGTAACAATGAACACACCTAAAGCCCACATCTTAGATTCTAATATGTTTTTTAAACAAAAGGAACAAGAGTTCTTGGAGAAATGGCTGATTCTAAAGTTGGGGCAGGGACTATACAAGATGGTCATGTAGCATCTTTTAGTGCATCCAGAAAGCAAGGAAATGCTAAAAAAATAAGAAGAGTGGGGGTGTTCCTTAGGGACACAGGAACGAACCTGAAAGAGCTGCCAACGGCCAAAGCTGAAATAATTTCAGTAACAAAATACACACAGTAGTATTGGATTATTTTTGAAGAATATAATATTAATTCACACTAACATAAATTAATGACTGAATAAATAAGTAAAAAGGGACAGAAGGGATAAATCTCCATTAGAGAAGAATTCCAAAATAACTTACATAGCTATTCCCTCCACCAGAAAGGGAATTTAATATCCTCTCAGCCTTGAGCACAGGCTGTGTAAATGACTTGCTTCTAAAGGATAGAGTATAGAAAAGAAGAAAAAGTAACTTCACATTGGAGAAACCTGACAGACATGACCTTGGCCAAGCGAACAGAGCTCACATCACCAGTAATAAGGAATGTCCATAGAACATAAAGCTGATGTAGTATGATGAGAAAGGCATTTCTTCCTTATGATTTTCCTTGCAAAAAAAAAAAACATAAAAAAATCAAGCAAATACAAATCGAGGGACATTCCATGAAATACCTGACCAGTTCTCCTCAAAACTGCCAAGGTCACAAAAAACAAGGAAAGTCTGAAAAAACTCTCATAGACCAGAGGAGATGGAGACGTTAACTCAATGTAATGTAGTATTCTGGGTGGGATCCTGGAACAGAAGGACAGTAGGGAAAATTGGTGAAATCCAAATAAACTGCAGCATTTAGTTAATAGTAATACACTAATGTTGGATTTTAGTAGTGACAAATTATACCATTGTAATGGAAGGTGTTAATAATATGGGAAAGTGGGTGAGGAGTATACATGAATTCTTTGTATGATTTATGCAACTTTTCTGTAAATATAAACTATTCTAAATTAAAATGTTTATTTAAAAGAATCAGAAATCAAAGCATATAGTCTCTAATAAATGGTATTCTAAAATTGTTTATTCATATAGGTTAAATGATATTCTCCAAAATAAATTCAAGATGAATAAAAGACCTGTATGTGGCAAATGAATACTGCATAATTTTTAAAGTAAATTATACCACTTGGATTTAAGGATGATAATTTTAAATAACACATAAATATAACAACCCTAAAGAAAATTATAAATTTGACTATATTAATATTAAAATCTTCTTCACAATAAAAAATACAGAAAAGAAAATATAAGCCACAGAGAGAAAGAAAATATTTTTGCACATGTAACAGATAAATGTAATCTCGGTAAAATTAAAACAATCCACTTGAACAAAAGCAAAAAATGTGAATAGGAAATGTGGAGAAGAGTAAGCCCAAGTGGAAATAAACTTATGGAAAATACTAAGGATACTGCAAAGTAAGATAGTCATACAATATCACATCATACCCATCAGATTTCAAAAGTGAAAACTGTGAAATCATCGAACACTCACAATGTTGATAAACAAAGAGTACCTTCTCTCACAGCTATGGGCTAGGTGAATTTGCAAAACCACATTAGAGAGTCAATATGTCTATACCTAATACAATAGGCCTATACCAATGAGTCAGGAATTCTACTTCAAGGTTTGTACCCCAAGAAGTACATCCATGCGTTCACAAGACACATAAAAACATGCATACTGCTGAGCTATCAATACTGGCAAAATATTGAAAACTATCCAAATGTCTGTAAAGAGATAGGTAAATATATATATGAACATATATATCAATATGCCTCACTGTGGTATCTAAACAAATGGATTAGACCTATATGTATAAATTATTGATTATAAAGGGCTTTACATAGATTTCCTACTCTATATAGATTACAAACAGTATAATACTATTTACTTAAAATATTATATGGAATATAGTAAAGATATAAATATGCTAAATATATTAAGATATTTTGAAATAGGTATTAAATATGTTAAAAATAATGATATGTACGCTCAACACTCTGAATTCACATCAGTGAATGCTCATGGGGTTAAGAAACCTGGGGCTAGGTTCAAATGTGTATCTCTAAGATTTTATTTTAGAAACATAATTTGAAGCGAATTGATTAAGCAATATTTGTTACATGGTGGGGGATAAGTGTTTATAATATTATTTTTTTAATTTTTTACATTTAAATATTTGTACAAAAACCAAGATAACTAATGAGATGTGACCTATGATAAAAATACAAGCCCTGGTCAGGAAGATGGCAGCGACTTAGGTGGGAGCAGAGTCCACTTCCCCCTGCGCACAGGTGAGACACCTAGCCGATGTTCTGAGGAACACAGCAAACAAGCAATGGTATCCCAGCATATATGAAGTCTGGAGACCCACAATTGTAGAGGACATTGAAAAATCAGACGGTAAGGAGAGTGCTTCAGGACAGTAAGGTCCCTGGGACCAGTGTGGGGACCAGGGCAGCTGCAGCCTGCCACAGGATTCTTGGGAGAGAGCTGGGTGAATGACTCCCTCCCCTGCCAAGCAGCGTTTGAGCGGCACCAGGAGAGACCTGGATGCTTGAAGTCGTACAAGGGGAATAAGGACGAAGTACAAACACACAGGGAGGTATGTACCCACTGAGACTGTGGATGCCTCCTGGGAAGACTTGGGCAGTGACAGTCCCAGCTCTGAATGGAGAGTTGGGCTGTGTGAGAGGTCAGGTGCTTGTTTGGAGCAGCAGGCTTGAATAGAAAGAATTTTTCAAAAAGAAAAAGAGGAAAAAAGAGGCACTCAGTGGCTATTTGGGGAATTCTCCACAGTAGCTGCCCCTACCTCCTGTGCCCCTACCTCCGCCAGTCGGAGATCACATCCGCCAGTCGGAGATCACACCCGAAGCACCAGGGATGGTGCGCACCTGATCCTGCGGCCCAGGCAATTGCCTGTCCTACCCCAGCAGCAAGGCCTACTGACTAGGCCTGGCCCATAGCCCCTGGATGGAACACACCTGACCCTGCTGCCCAGAGGTGCCTCCCACTCAGCCTCTGTGCCCAGGGCACTGCAGGGCAGACTGGCTCTCTAAGAGGAAGGTAGAGAAGCCCCAGCAGAGGAGAGGAGAGCTGCAGGGTTCAGGGAGTCAGCAATCCCCAGAAAGACTTAACTCAGTGGGGAGCTGAACTACCATCAACGGACACTGAGAGTCCCCAATATCTAGGACAGCAAAGAGCAAGAAGGTGGTGTGTGAGTTGCCCCTAATTGGTGTACCTCACAGACAGCACAACTGGTGGACTGAAGGCATAGGTTGGGCTCAGAAGGGCACTGGGGGCCCAGCAGGGAACTGAGGAACTGGGCTGGAGACTGGGCAAGAGTGCTGCTCAGGAAGGGAGGAAAGCAAAACCAATCCTTCCTCAGCTTGCTGCAGCCAGGAAGACCAGCAGAACTGGCTTGGCCAGTTTAAAGCCAGCAGAAGGCTTTTTTTTTTTTTTTAACTTTTTAAAAATTCCTTCTTCCTTTCTTTCCTTCTTTCTTTTTTTATTCTTCCTTCCTTTTTTTTATTCCTTCTTCCTTCCTTTCCTTTTTTATTCCTTCTTTCTTCCTTTTTTTATTCCCACAAGTGAGACAATAAAACTGGAGCTGTAAAAACACCAGAATTAGACCCAAAGAGGGGTCATCCCAACAAGTGAGACAGTGAGACAAATTTCACTTTGCTACTCCATAGAACTTACAAGTTATTGTATATTTGTATTATTATTATTTTTTTATTATTCTTATATCTCTTATTTTATTAGTATTTTTGTATTTCTCTTATTTCTGTTTAGTCTTCTTGGTTTGTTAAATTGCATTGTTTGACTGGTTTCCCTTGTTCTCTCTTTCAGAGTGTAATTTTAATTTTCCGCCTTTCACTTCACTTGTGTTCCAATAGCACACTACTCTGGGTCCTACACTTCCTATTCTTGTTATTCAGATCACATAGATTCTGTCATCTGTTCTGTCATAGTTCTGTTCCACACAAATATAAATACTACACACTACCCCTCCCAAGTCTTAGCTCACTTCACTGTTTCTGGAACTTTACTACTGTTGTGGTTAACTCTGTTCTCTCACACACTACACCTACTTTCTATCCTTTACTCTCACTCTACCTCATAATCTGACCTCCCACAAGCTCACTGCTTTCTAGATCCAAATCATAATCCTTCCCTGCCCCTAACAAGAGTCTTATCTTATTCCCACCCATTCTAAAAAGTAGCTAGTTGGGTGAAATATCATGTTTAACACTATACATATCCAAAGGATCTCTTATCTCTTCTCTATGAGTTGGTACTTTAAATATGATAAAGTACACTCCTGCTGTCTTAAACCATTTTACCTTCCCCCTCCAACTGATCACAAAAAAGAGTAGGTGGAAGGTTTGAACAACAGTATACTTGCTGGAAGAGAGAACCCACCAACAAAGGAATCACCAACAGATAACCACGGAAGAAGATGAAGGAGGGAGTGGAAGCCACACTAACCTCTACCCAGGACCAATCTGGAAATACAACTAAACAGTGGAGAAATTACCCAGAACAAGCAACTGAACAAGAATGAGAGAGAAGCCTCAAAACCTTCTACACACAGAAGGACCATCTTCAACACAACCTGTCCACACCTGCACAACAGAATACAAGACATAATGGATGGAGTGACCCTCAGTTAACCAACTGGAGGGAAGGACCCACCAAAGAAAGACCCAGCAACAATCAAAACCCAAAGACAAACAGAGAGCCAACATAACAACAGCCCAAGACCAGTGAGCTCAACAGATCAAGGAGACTGCACCACTGAATCTCACAGGTCTTTTACCATAGAATTTCACACCAGAAACCCAGGGAGTCAGAACACACCAATTTAAAAAGCAGAAGCTAACAAGAAGAGTCTCACAAACCATGGGCAGACAAAGAAACAATCCCCAAATGAAAGGAAAGGAGGAAGCCTCAGAAAGAATGCTAAATGAAACAGAGGCCAGTCAATTACCAGATATTGAGTTCAAAGCAATGATTATCAGGAAGCTCAATGAGCTCACAGAGAATTACCAAAAACTACAGGGAAACTACAATGAACTCACTGTACACTATATCAACATGAAAAAGGAAATAGAAAATATCAACAAGGGCCAGAAGGAAATAAAGAATACAATTTCTGATATGAAGAACACAGTAGAAGGATTCAAAAGCAGGCTAGATGAAGCAGAGGATTGGATTAGTGAGCTGGGGGACAAGGTAGAAAAAAATACCCAGAAAGAGCAAGAAAACGAAAAGAGGCTCAGAAAGAATGAAGAGGAGTTGAGGGAAATGCAGGACAACATGAAACGTAATAATATCCATATAATAGGGATACCAGAAGGAGAAGAGCAAGGGATAGAAAATCTGTTTGAAAAAGTAATGATGGAAAACTTCCCTAATTTGGTAAGAAAAAAAGTCACACAAACCCAGGGAACACAGAATCCCAAACAAGAGGAACCCAATGAGGCCCACTTCAAGACACGTCATAATTAAAATGGCAAAATTGCAAGACAAAGAGAGAATCTTAAAGGCAGCAAGGGAGAAACAGGAAGTAACATACAAGGGAGCCTCAGTAAAACTAACAGCTGACTTCTCAATGGAAATGCTCCAAGCCAGAAGGGAATGGCAAGAAATATTCCAAGTAATGAAAACCAGAGGCCTGAAACCAAAGCTTCCTTACCCAGCAATTAAAATGGAAGTCCAAAAAAGGAGATTCCCAGACAAAAGAAGCCTCAAAGAATACACCTCCACCAAACCAGCTTTGCAAGAGATGCTAAAGGGACTGCTCTAAGAAAAGGAAGGAAAAGAGAGAGAGAGAGGAACACAGATATGAAAGAATGGCAATGAAAAAGTACCTATCAATAATAACCTTAAACATAAATGGATTAAATGCTCCAATCAAAAGACATAGATAGCTGAGTGGATAAGAAAACATGACCCACACATATGCTGCCTACAAGAGACCCAACTCAGGACAAAAGACCTACACAGACTGAAAGTGGGCTAGAAACAAATTTTCCAAGCAAACGGACAGGAAAAAAAAGCCGAGGTAGCAATACTCATATCAGACAAAATAGACTTCAATAAAAGAGCCATAAAAAGAGACCCAGAGGTCACTTCATAATACTCAAGTGAAGAATCCATCAAAAAGACATAAACATTGGAAATATATATGCACCCAACATAGGAGCACCCAAATACATAAAGAAAATCTTAGAGGACTTAGAGATAGATATGGACAGAAACACAAATATAGTAGGGGATTTTAACACCCCACTGTAAAAAATGGATAGATCTTCTAAACAAAATATCAACAAAGGTACTGCAGCATCGAATAATGTCCCAGATCAAATGAAGTTAACTGATATACAAAGAGGCTTTTGTTCCAAAGCAAAATACACCTTCTTTTCAAATGCACATGAAACATTTTCAAAGACAGACCACATGATAGTACATTAAACAAGACTCAACAAACTCAAGAAAATTGAAATCATATCAAGCATTTTCTCTGACTACAAGAGACTGAAACTAGAAACCAACCTCAAGGAGAAAACTCCAAAACACTCAAACTCATGGAGATTGAATATTATGCTATTAAACAATGAATGGGTCAAGAAGAAGATCAAGGAAGAAATCAAAAAGTTTCTGGAAACAAATGAAAATGAACTCACAACAACCCAAAACTTATGGAACACAGTGAAGACAGTCCTGAGAGGGAAGTTCATAGAAATACAGGCCTACCTAAAAAAGATAGAAACATTTCAAATAAACAACCTAACCCTACACCTACAAGAACTTGAAGAACAACAATAGAGACAGCCCAGAGCAAGTAAAAGGAAGGAAATAGCCAAGATCACAGCAGAATTAAATGACATAGAGACTAAAAGCCCAATTCTATTGATAAATCCAGGAGCTGGTTCTTTGAAAAGATAAATAAAATTGACAAGTCTTTAAGCAGACTCATCAAGAAAAAAAAGAGGACCCAAATAAACACAACCAGAAATGAAAGAGGAGAGATTACAACTGATACCACAGAAATAAAAAGGATTGTAAGAAATTACTATGAAGAACTATATACAAAGAAATTTGAAAACTTAGGTGAAATGGACAAATTTCTAGAAAAATGTCATCTTCCAAAGCTGAATGAAGAAGTAGAAAGCCTGAACAGACCAATAACAGCAGACGAAATTGAAGCAGTAATCAAAAAACTCCCAACACACAAAAGCCCTGGACTGGATTGGTTTCACTGGAGAATTCTACAAAGTATTTAAGGAAGAGTTAACCTCTATCCTTCACAGACTATTCCAAAAAGTCCAAGAAGATGGAAGACTCCCAAACTCTTTTTATGAGGCCAGGTTCATCCTAATCCCAAAACCAGATAAAGACACAACAAAGAAAGAAAACTTCAGGCCAATATCACTGATGAACATAGACACTAAAATCTTCAACAAAATATTGGCAAACCACATCCAGCAATACTTTAAAAAGATCATACAACATGATCAAGTGGGATTCATCCCAGGGATGCAAGGATGGTACAATATTTGCAAATCAAAAACATAATACATCACATAAGCAAAAGCAAAGACAAAAATCATATGATCATATCAATAGATGCAGGAAAAGCATTTGATAAGGTACAGCACCCATTTACGATAAAAAAAAACCACTCAGCAAAGTGGGAATACAGGGAGCATTCCTCAACATAATAAAGGCCATATATGAGAGATCTACAGCCAACATCATACTCAATAGGCAAAAACTAAAAGCTTTCCCACTAAGATCAGGAACAAGACAAGGATGCCCGCTTTCACCACTCCTATTCAACATAGTACTGGAAGTCCTAGCCACAGCAATCAGACAAGAAAAGGAAATAAAAGGCATCCAAATTGGAAAAGAGGGAACAAACTGTCATTGTTTGCAGATGACATGATAGTGTACATAGAAAATCCTATAGACTCCACCAAAAAACTGCTCAACCTAATAAATGAATTTGGCAAAACTGCAGGATACAAAGTCAATATTAAGAAATCAAAGGCATTTTTCTATAACAATGATATACCATAAGCAGAAATCAGGAAAAAAATCCCATTTAATATATTAAGGAGAAAAATAAAATACCTAGGAATAAAACCTGTACTCAGAAAACTGCACAACAGTGAAGAAAGAAAGCAAGGAAGATACAAACAAATGGAAGCATGTACCATGCTCATGGATTGGAAGAATTAACAGTATTGAAATGTCCATACTACCCAAAGCATTTATAGATTCAACACAATCCCTATTAAAGTATAAATGACATAGTTCACAGATATAGAACAAACATTTCAAAAATTTACATGGAACCCTAAACGACTCTGAATAGCTGCAGCTATTTTGAGAAAGAAGAGCAAAATAGGAGGGATCACAATACCTGATATCAAACTGTATTTTAAGGCCACAGTAATCAAAACAGCCTGGTACTGGCATAAGAACAGACACATGGACCAATGGAACAGAACAGAGAGCCCAGAAATAAACCCAAGTCTCTATGTTCAATTAATATTCAACAAAGGGGGAAGAAGCATAAAATGGAGTAAAAATAGCCTCTTCAACAAATGGTGTTGGGAGAGCTGGACAGCTACATGCAAAAAAATGAAACTAGAGCACAAACTTACACCATACACAAAAATAAATTCAAGTGGATAAAAGACTTAAACATAAGTCATGACACCATAAAAGTCCTAGAGGAAACATTGGCAGGAAAATCTCAGATATTCCACACAGCAATATTTTCACTGATATGTCCCCTAGAACAAGGGACATAAAGGAAAAAATAAACAAATGGGACCTCATCAAAATAAAAAACTTCAGTATGGCTAAAGAAAACAGCATTAAAATGGAAAGAGAAGCAACCATATAGGAAAACATATTTGCCAATGATACCTCGGACAAGGGTTTGATCTCCAAAATATATAAAGAACTCACACAACTCCACTCTAAGACAAGCAACCCAATTAAAAAATGGGCAAAGGCCTTGAACAGACACTTCTCCATGGAGAACATACAGAGGGTCCAGAGACATACGAAAAGACGCTCAGTATCACTGGCCATCAGAGAGATGCAAATTAAAACAACAATGAGATACCACTTCACTCTGGTCAGAATGGCCATCATAAACAAATCAACAAACAACAAGAGCTTGTGAGATTGCAGAGAAAAGGGAACCGTAGTACAGTGTTGGTGGGATTGCAGATTGGTGTGGTCACTGTGGAAAACAGTATGGAATTTCCTCAGAAAACTAAAAATGGAACTGCCTCTTGACTGGCAATTCCACTGCTGGAATTATATCCTGAGAACCCTGAAACACCAATCCAAAAGAACCTGTGCACCCCAATGTTCACAGCAACACAATGTACAATAGCCAAGTGCTGAAAGCAACCTAAGTGCCCATCAGTAAGTGAATGGATCAAAAACTATGGTACATTTACACAATGGAATTCTACACAGCAGAGAGAAAGAAGGAGATCCTACCCTTTGCGACAGCATGGATGGAACTGGAGAGCATTATGCTAAGTGAAATAAGCCAGGCAGTGAAAGACGAATACCATATGACCTCACCTTTAATAGGAACCTAAGCAACAAAATGAACAAGCACCAAAATATAACCAACGACACTGAAACTGAGATCAGGCTGACAGTGACCAGAGGGGAGAGGGGAGGGGCTTATAGGGGAAAAGGGTGAAGGGTTTGCAGGAACAATTATAAAGGACACATAGACAATAACAAGGGGGCATGGAAACAGGGGCAGGAGGTCAGGAGGGCTGAGATGGTGGGGAGGGGTTGGGGGAAAAGGCTGAAAACTGTACTTGAACAACAATAAAAA
>VMDR010031537.1:0-12010 GCA_007922815.1 Macrotus californicus | reverse complement strand
AGTTGGAAGGCCACATCTACCATGAATATTTCTTCCATCAAAAGTGTTTCACCGACTGTGTAGATGTCACGTGTATGTATTACACCTATGTGCTATTACATACTGCCTCCTGTTACTTTTTTTTGTCTTACTTTCCTTATATAGGTGTTGTTTCCCCAAGTATCTCAAATACTTGAGGGTAATCCCACCTTTGGTCTCTGAATCCCCAGCGATTAGTAGCAGGCCTGTACAGTGTACTGCCAACAATAATGTGCTGCGTTTTAAGTATTTAATTTTTTTTCTACTGCTTTGACTGTATTGCACAATCCACCTTATAAAACTTTTTAAAATGAACATAACACCCTCTTTCCCACTGCAACATATCTTTTTGTTTTCTTTTTTTCCAGTATCCTATCAGACTTTGATGCGCTTTCAACAAATATATACTTAACACTTCTTCTGTGACAGGTATCAGGTGAAGCACTGAGGAGCAAGGTGGACCGAAGTACCCGTTCCTCACTAAACTTACGCTCCAATAAAGAAATTAGGAAACAAAATAAAAATCAAATAAAATAATCATGTAAAGTATTGTGTTCCGAAGTAAAATCGAGAACTGAGATACTTTCAAATAATTTCAAATAATTAATTTGTAATACAATTGACCAGGGCAGACCTCTGTGTAACTTCTAAGATGCTGGAGGAGCTGTAGGGTTTAGTTTTTGTTCTTGGTTTTTGTTTTGTTTTGTTTTGTTTTGTTCTTTGATGTTGCTGCTGTTGGTTTGTTTTATTTTCTATTAAACAAATTTTCAGTTTGCATAATTTTATCTTAAGTTTGAACTTGATATGTCTTTCTTTTTTGAGATTGCTAGATCTTGATTTTAAAAAATTAGGGTGTTAAAAAAATACATAATTGAACCTATATATCTGAGCGCCTCTAATGCTGATTTGGGAAAGGAAAAAGTACCACAACTGCAGTTTAGTTGGAGATCTGGCGTCCTTCTCTCTGACCTTTACTTTGGAAGAGTGTACTTCTACAATGAAGTGGGTGCATGTGGCTGCCACGTAGAAAGAAGGCTAGGAAAGGGGATGTGATCATGGTTTTCCAGGCACCAGTTTTTTTCTAAGGCGCAAATGACTTTAAACAATAAAAGAGACTAGCATTTGAAAAGGTAGGGTTGTAGAAGGGGTACCATTGCCGAAGGCCCGGTTCCGCTGCCTGAGGTTCACCCTCGGTTCAGGTCGTCATTAGCATCACGAGCTGGGAAGTCTTTTGCTAATAGAAAAGAAGACTTTTCAACTCCTGAGGTCCAGGCCGCGTCCTGGAGCCCAGGGGCCTGGCACTACGTCGGGTACCTGGCAGGAGCTCCGCAGACTCCTTTCGGCCCGGCGACCTCAGCTCCCCTGGGAGCCCAGTCTGCTTCCCCGCGGTCTCACCCGCCTCCCTCGCCCAGACCAGGCGCGCCGCCCGGCCAGGCCGACCCGAGGCCCTCCGCCCGCTGCCGCCTGCCCACCTGGAGCCCCCAGACCTACGCGTCACCGCCGCCGGACTTGCTGCCCTGAGCTTCCGCCTTGGTCTCCTTGGTGACCGCGTTTCTTCCGTACCCATAGCAACCGGAATGTTGGGTCCTGCCGCTGTCTGCCAGCAGAGGGAGCGAAGGAGCCATGCCGGGGTAGGGACAGGGATGGGGAGTCCTCCTTGGTAATTTTTTATTCATCTTCAAAACAGCCCCATGTATATCTAAGAAAATTAAGACACAGAAAGTTTGAATAACAACCCAAAAGTCCAAGGCCTGCAAAGAGCAGACCCAAGAAGAAATAATACAAGCAAGTTCAGAGCTGTCATATATATACGCTCTGTTGAAGCGCTCATCAAAGGTCACAATAGACAGAGTCAAGACGAGGTCTCTTGGCAAACTCAGAACTCTTTTTCTTTAAACCAATATACCAAACAGACGCCCGTGGAGAGCTTATTTTTGGCTTTTTTAATCTGTTGTAATTTTTAATCGCTGTTTTTATATTCTGCAAATAGAATGTGTGGTTGCTTCTGCAGTCAGTGAGTCCAAAAACACAGAACTGTATTTACCCACATTGACTCTCCCTTGTTACTGGACTAATAATCCCAACATCTGTGGTGAAGATACTAACCTCTGCACCTTGCTTTCCACATTCATGTGCCTGCCCACACTCACTTAAGAACACATGCAATGTTTTTCCTTGGCAGATTCAATCATGTAAAACTATAACTAGAACAGGTGAGAAAGAACAATGATAGTCCGTGGTCAGGACTCTGGACTTCGAAATTGCAGCAGACCTCAGCTGGACTTCTAAGACCTGCCACCATGTACCTGCCGTGTGACCTTGAACAAGTTATAAAACCCAGCTTAGCTGGTGACATTACCCTTAGTCCATACATGATGTAGTGTGGAATAGTAAATGAAACAATCTATATTAAGTCTTTAGCACAAAGCCAGGCCCATAACAGGTACTTAATAAATGGGAAGATGACTTGGGAAGTGGCGGTGTGACTGTGGGTGTTATCTTAGTGCTCATGGTATAAATCCACTAGGTCCTTCCTTTAAATCTAACACAGGGACAAGTTTTAAATGGATGTGTCATATTCCTCAAAGTTTCTTGTTCAGGACTGTGTTTCCCAGATAGATAACTGTGCTCTTAGAATTACCAGAAAGGGTTTTCATTATATATCCATTCATTCATTCATTTATTCAACAAATATTTATTGGGAATCCACCATTCAAGGTTCTAAAAATATGGTAATGAAGAAAACATAGCCCCTTCTTCTGTCAAATGTATATTTTAATGGAGGCAGAAAGACAATAAATAAACATATAAACCTATGGCAGGTGTTTTAAAGGCAGAGCAGAGTAAAGAAAAAATTTATCAGCACTTCAAATTTATGTATGAAGGTCAGGGAAGTTTCTGAATGCAGGGAGAGGAAAACACATGGGCTTATCAGGGCAAGGAATATTCCAGACTGGGAACAGGAAACAAACTTCATGTCTGACATAATGAAGAGCAATATTTTATGTAAAACCTCTGATCACATCTGTGCAGCACTTTTTTTACTTCAGAAAAAAATTCTTAAAAGCATATGCTGGTGTAATAGTAAAATTAAACTCATAAAAAGAATGTATAAAATATTCTGACACTTTTCAAAAGCATTAATGGACATCATCTTGCTTACATTTAAGAAAATACCTTAGTTCATGCACAGCTGTGCAAAACAAATCAAAGCCAAAAAATAATAATAAGCGCATGCCACACTGCATAGCAAAATGAAAAACTGTGAAGTGTTTGTCTTTCAGAACCATATAAAAACAATGGCACCTCTAGAGAGACTATATCCTGAAGCAGAGTGCATTTAACTAACACACCAGCAATTCTGCAAACAGTTTACCACATTTATATCAGGGGCACAGGACTCCTGAAAGCTTTTGCAAATTCATGCTTTATTGTGCCAGTGTGAAGACAGGATTTGAATGCAAGTTTTCTAAACTAGGGATATTCAATTTAAAAACATAAAAACTACCCACAAGTAAGAAATTGAGAGCACGGATTTATTGAATTTAAAGGGTAGCTTCAAGGTCATACTTAAAAAGACACATTCTGTCTTCCTCCCTCTCTCTCACACACACACCCACACGCACACTTCCATTAAACAAGCCCATCTTAATAAGTAACCTCATTTTCTACTTGGTAGGCCACTGCCTAAAGGAAAACTAGGGCAGGCCCCAGGACTTTTCTGGTCATTCACAGTAATAAAAGTGCTTAGATGAGGAAGAAAAATGTCCGGTCTCACATAATTGTCAAAGCTTTGCACATGATTTAGCATTAAGGTTTTTGTCCTTTTGCCGTTGCCAGGTATGCTGACTGCAGGCAAACAGGAAGTCAAGGACCTACTAAGAAAGGCTTATGGTTCTTGACTTTTCTTGTCTGACTTAAATTCCCTTAGCATCATATTCTCAAGATCCATCCATGTTGTCGCAAATAGCAATATTTCATCTTTTCTTATGGCTGAGCAGTTTTCCACTGAATGTCTGTACCACATCCTCTTTATCCAATCATCAGTTGAAGGACACTTCAGTTGTTTCCACGCCCTGACCACCATGAATAATGCTGCAATGAACATAGGGGTGCATATGTTTTTGCAAATACATGTTTTCAAATTTTGGGGGGTAGGTACCCCAGAAGAGGGGTTGCTGGGTCATATGGTAACTCTATTCTTACTTTTCTGAAGAACTTCCATATATGAGTTTACTTATATGTGGGAAACAAACTGAAAGCCATAAATAAACAAATAAGAAAAACAACAAAACTCATAGACACAGACAGCAGTATGGTGGTTACCAGTGGGAAGGAGAGGGGAGGGTAATAAAGGGTAAGGGGATTCAAATATATGGTGACGTAAGATTTGACTTTGGGTGGTGTATCATAGAGTTGCACACTTGAAACCTATATAATTTTATAAACCATTGTAACTCAAATAAATTTAATTGAAGGTGCCTATGCTTCTATTTCTCATCACCCATTCTTGCTTCAGTCTTATTTTTTGCCTACACTAGAGTCACAGAAAAGGATAAGAATTAACACTGAGGAGTCCTAACTTGACTGGTATTGATCCTTCCAGGTGTTTAAAGCTGTGGATGAAAAAGGGGTTCTATGGAAAGTAACATCACAAGGTGATCTGACCGTAAATTCTGAACAGAGTAGGTCTTACTGTAGCTAATCATGCCCTAGGCATCCAGCTTTTTAGTTAAAGGCTTATCTTTGCCTTAAGCAAGCCCTGTGCATTGTTTCTGTGCATCAAGGTTAACACACCTTCAAAATGTCTCCTTTCAGACCCCTCGAGAGAGCACATGATCTTTACTGCACTGCCATCCCACCGCTGTCTTGCTGTCTCCTACCTTCATGTCATTTTCTTTGCAGTCTCCCCTTCATTCCTGTGCATAAAAGAAGCTGCAAACTGTCCTTTTAGGAAGCATTTTTTTTTAAGTGTTGAGATCTTGCTTCCAGGTGTATTCTCTGTTTGCCTCAAATAAATTTTTATAAAAACTCTCAATAAAGTCAGGCATTCTATATGAACAAATCTGTCTAATCCAGAGACTACCATCCCCTGGGGACCTCTTACCTAAACTCCTTTAGATGACAGTCATGCATGCTCCTCCAGCCCTTGCGTACTGAGCTGCTTACTGGATGCTAGGCATCGAGTGATTATTCTCACTTCTCCCTGCAAGGCTCTCGGTTGTCCTCCTGGACATCATTTTTAGCAACCCACTTTCTCCTACATTTTTGCATGTTCCCTGTCTGACCTACAGAAAATACTCGTGCGTGCTTTGCCCTGCCAACTGACAGCCAGCAGAGCTGCCTCTCTTTGGCTCATAGATCAGCAACCAGCCAGCCTAACAACTGTACTTCTGACTCCTCAGATGAGAGCTAAACAGCAGCCCAGTGTCCGCAGCTGCAAGGGCCCGTGGATGTATCTTTCACCAGGGCTTCAAATAATAGTCAAGGACTGTTAACTGACAGTGTTCAAAGCCTGGAAATAAGGAATAACTACATGCTTTTCAATGTTCACTCTAAGAGCCCACTCCAAAGTTACCTTATTCTCCAGGAAAAAGTACTTTTGTGATTATCATTTACTACTCCTAAGGCTCTGAAACTTTACAAGTAACAGTCCTTTAGATAAAATAATTCCAGAGCTTAGGGTTCACTGGCCTGTACTACAATTACCAGTTTTGTATCTAACCTAGAAATCATATATCAATACTTTTGGTCAGTGTCCCTATATAGTCAGCCCAGCAAAATTTTTTGGACCAGCTTGATCATTCTGCTTGCTTTTTCCTTAATGAATTAAATAACCTGTGGAACAAGTACATTCTATATGTATGAAGCATCATGTTCTTAACTAGTGAAATAATAATAATGATAATAATAATTAATTATTTTGTCCAGCAAAAGTGCAATTCAAAAGGAAGAGCTAAATGAAGACATTTTTTAAAAGAAAAAGTCTAAATGAAGTTGCAAAAAACAAAAACCTGTATAATACTGATTTTGGTTAGAAGAAACACCTTATATAAAAGTCTTCCTTTTTTCTGACCTCAAGTAATTTTGAATGTCTACCAAGAGATTGGATAAGTCCAAACTTTCCCCAGGCTTCTTACAATTCCCCTTAACCCTTTCCTTCCCAGGGGTAAATTCCCCACATGGTCCAGTCTGTTCAGATCTATGCCTTGTGATCGGCTCAGTGGGGACAGGCCCCCTGACTGGTGCACCCTCACCTCAGGAGCAGGATTTAGATGTTTCTCATTCTAAGCAGTTTCTTCTCAGTTTCCACCACTGCCTCTCCTTCTGCTTACTGCTCTTTAAACGTTCTTTTTTCAAGATTGTCTCTATGCACTTCTCTCTTTTTCTTTTTTATTGAACTTATTGGGGGTGACATTGGTTAATAAAATCATATACATTTTAGGTGTACAGTTCTACAATATCTCATTTGTATATTGTATTGTGTGTTCACCACCCCCAAGTCATCTCCTTCCACCACCATGTATCCCCCTATACCCTCTTCTTGAAGTTACTTTTGATAGTACCAACCCTTACTCTTTTGATGGGAGGCGGGACACATAGAACACCAGCATTTAATCTCCACTTCACTTCTTGGCTTCTCAAACTCTTTTATAGGCAGAAGTTGGTGGTCAGTTCAGGACTGCAAAACTAGTTCTCTAGCTTCTCCTTTTCACAAGTCCTGAAATGCATCCTGACTTTGAAGTGGGGCATCTACTTCCTTCGTGTTTTGGCAGATACTGAATATCACATACTATTACATATGTATGGGACTTTTTTCCATTGTCAAGGATAGCTGAGCTTGAAAGGCAGCATAGAATTACAAAAAGATTTCTCAAAAACCTAAATTAATACAATATGAATGTATTTAATTGTGTCTGAAAGGCTAAACTTAAAAGAAGATAAAAAGAGAAACTCAGTTAGGAGATGACATTGTCCTTTTGTAATATTTTTCAGTACTGTAATTTCTGGCTGTCATCCATGACACAGAATTCTTCCGTAAGTAAATTTTTAAACACAAGGCAATTATTACTGTTTCACAAGTATAGGAAAGTCTTCACATTATATGATAAATTTCTGCTTCCTACAGTGTGAAATTCTTCCTCAGTTGAAAAAAAAATGCATAGGCTTGTTGGATGGGCATAGTTTCATTTATTCAGGATCCATCCAACACCTGCTCTATCATAGGCTTTGCCCTCAGATGGATACAAAGGAGAACAAAGATTGCATATCCAGCCTTCAGGAACTCATTGTCTATTAAAGGAGCAGAGGGTATACAAAAACAAATTTAATATGTAACGCAGCAAGTACAATATGTGTTTACAGTGTACAGGAGCATGACATGTTTGTGGCATGATCAGAATTTCTATTTAGTTCAAACTTATTACATGTGGCAGGGAGACAAGGATGAAAATGATGCCATGGACAAATTTAAAAGCACCTCAAACATTACACTGTTCACAAGAGAAACTCCGAAATTGTTTTTAAAACAGAAAACAATCATCTCGGTATGCTCATGGCAACATCTTTCAAAAGTGATTCTGGTGGCAATGTGAAGATGAACAAAAGGAGAAGATGAGACAAAGAAACAAGTTTAAAATATATTTATCTTGGTCCAAGTTAGAAATGACGACTCTGGAGTAAATCAAAGCAAAGAGCACAGACCAAGTAAAATGGATTCAAGGGGTGTCCTTGAATTCCAACAAGACTTGGAGACTGAAGAAATGTGGTTGCTGAGAAACAGGAAACTGTTCACAGACAGTGGGGATGAGGGGGTGACACAAAAATGAGTTCAGTTGTAAGTTTTTACTTAAGATGGCAACAGGAGGTGATACAAATAAAATGTGAGGCCTAGTTATTGGGGAAGTGATGGAGACTGGTCATATATATTATGGTGTCAGCAGCATATAGAGAGTAACCAAAGCTAAAAGAAGAATTGCAAATGTCCCAGAAGCCTTCAAAAATCTGTGGAAGAGATGGTTTTGAGAAAGACATCCATCCAGCGTTCCTAACGTAGACCAATGTGAAAGCCATACTAGGTTTATTTTATCCAGCAGTATTTATTGCAAGGTCCTCCCAAATGAGTTTGATGACATGAATAAATTTATTAACACGATCCTCAATTATCCCTTGCCATTCATACATTTACAGCCAACAAGCATGCACGGCATGCAGCAGTAACAAAATAACTGGCATCGGTCCCTGAAATATCCGTTGCCAATATCAATTCATCCACATACACTTACATGGACAGGTCTAGAGTGTGTGAAGATAGAACTCACCTGATGAGGTCTTTAGAAAGACACTTTATTGAAACATAATGCTTTGGGGTTTGTTTTTGTTTTTTCCTACATTCTCTAATTTAACGTGAGGCTAGTATTTCTCAGTACCATCCAGAAACTGATAAACGACTATAGCAGGCTCTGGTAATCGGGCCTCATACATCTCCCTTTTCCTGGAAACAATCTGTGTCTTGGCAGCAATGTTCTCCTCTATGACCCAGCCTACCCTTGCAATGCTTTATTGGACAGAAGTCCAAACTGTACCAGTCAGATTCTCTCCTGGGAGAGTGTGGAACTGAGGCTGAGAGATTCTTGGGTTAACAATACTCTGCCATGTGGACAGTCAGAAGGCAGAAAGGATGGACAGAGGAAGAAAAGAGGAAGGGAGGGAATTTTATTAAAGTTTCCCTTTCTTGAGAACTAACCACATTCTAGCCCTTGGGTCCCAGGATATCTCCTGGTACCCTTAAAATAAACTGGCTTTGTTTCTTAAACAAGCACGACGTGGTTTTGGTCGTGGAGAACAAAGAATCTTGACTAAGATGACTGCCAGAGTTGTAATATAAAATGACTTCTTTTATAAAGCAAGTCCAAAGTGCACATTCCCAGCAAATTCTTTTAAACAACAGTAGAACTAATATGTTTCTCAGAATTTTAAACTAATATTCCTACATATAAAAAGACAGGAAAGTCATCTGACATTTTTTGAAGACATTCCCTCAAAAAAAACTAGCACCTTTTGTTTACTTTTTAATCAGTTTAATCTCTGACTTTGCTTTAAGTTTAGCTGTGCCAGTTTTGCTAGTAGACAATTATTTATAATTGATGTAGTTTTAGGGAAAAGCTCATCTTTTTAAAAAAAAATCTAGCATTTCAGAGAAAAAGTCATTCATTTCTGATCCCTGCCAAGTTTTAATAAATGTATCCTACTGTCTCCTTGAGATTTATGCACGATTAGCTCTACTTCAGTTGGAAAATTTGCATTTTTCTCTCAAGCACTCAAGCTGGGGAGCACAAAACAAGAGTTACAAGATTTGTTTGACATGAAATGTCTAAGAGTAATTTTCTTTCGTCAACTTTATTTTCCTACAGTTACAGTTCTGATTTCCAAGGGTAGATTTTCTTCATCAGATTTTCTGAAACATTTTATAATAACAAACTTATCTTTGCAGAAGTTGTTCCCAAAACATTGAAAAGGAGCTATCACAACTCTCTCCATTATAGAACAAACTGGATTTCCCTTTCTTATGCCCACTGTGAGTTAACATGACCTGTGAACCCATCTTCACATTAACTCAGAAAAGCATATACATCTAAGTAGCTAGCTTTCATGAAAGTGTGGACATTCGCCAAGTAGTTATTGAAGACCTACTATGTTCCGGGTACCTTGATAGATAATGACTACAACCATGAACAAGACAGATTTATATTCTATACTTTCTGGAAAAATAGGCTAGATTGGAGATACAGATAGGAACTCAGAATATTAACTGTTAAAATTGTATGAGAACATGACACTGTAGAAGCACAGAGAAAGAACACTAACCCAGCCCAAGAGCTGAGGCTCAAGAAAGGCTTCCCAGCATGAGCAACACCCTCTATATTTATCCCAGGTGGGTGAGCAGAAGCTCCAGAATAGTTTGGGGGTAGGGGAGTAAAATTAGGAAGTGTTTTGCATTTTTAAAAAAAGCATATGCAAACTTCCATAGAGTGAGTTAGAATATGGCAAATTTAGAAAATCTAAAAATGTCCAGTCTAACTGAACATGAAAGGGACTTAGACATGGAGAAGTGGGGAGAAAAGAAGTGCAAATCATACAACTCTGGCAAAGAGGAGACTAATTAAGAGGATACTGTTATAGTCCGGTAGGCACTAGAGTGGCTTAGGCCAAGTTAGAGGAAACAAGATTAATGTCAAGTAAAAGGATCCAATATTTACATTGAAAAATTCATCAGTGGACTTGAAATGGATTGGACGAGAGGCTGAGGAATTTAAGATGTTCCCCAGCATTTTGGGGACTAAAGATAATATTGCTGCATCTATGTTCAGGAGAGATATTAGTTTATAATTTTCTTATAATGTTTTGTCTGGTTTTGGTATTAAGGCAAGGTGGCCTCATAAAATTAGTTAGGAAGTATCTCTTCTGCTTTTATATTCTTTTTTTTTTTAGAGATTTTATTTATTTATTTTAAGAGAGAGGGGAAGGGAAGGAGAAAGAGAGGGAGAGAAACATCAATGTGTGGTTGCCTCTAGCATGCCCCTTACTGGGACCTGACCTGCAACCCAGGCACATGCCCTGATTGGAAATCGAACTGGCGGCCCTTTGGTTCACAGCCCATGCTCAATCCACTGAGCTACACCAGCCAGGGCTGCTTCTATGTTCTGAAAGACATTGTACAGAATTTGTATAATTTCCTCCTTAAATTTTTGAAGTAATTTACCATGTGAGCCTGGTACTTTCTGTTTTGGAAAGTTATTAATTATTGCTTCAATTTATCTAATAGACATAGACCTATTTAGATAGTCTATTTATTCTTGTGTGTTTTGGCAGATTGTGTCTTTCAAGAATTGTTCACGTCATCTAGGCTATCAAATCAGTGAGCCTAGAGTTATTCTTTTAATGCCTAAAACATTTGTAGATCCCACCCTTTCTGAGATTGGTAATTTGTGTCCTCTCTTTTCTTCTTGGGTAGCCTTGTTAGAAGCTTATTGATTTTATTGATTATTTCAAAGTACCAGCTATCCATTTTATTGGTTCTTCTCTATTGATTTTCTGTTTTCAATTTCACTGATTTATTTTCTATTTTTATTATCTCTTTTTTTCTGCTTACATTGGATTAAATTTGATGGATTTTTCTACTTTCCTAAGTTAAAAACTTACATGATTTATTTTAGATATATTTTCCAATGTGCACATTCAATGTTATTAATCTCCCTCTAAACACTGCTTTCACTCTATCCCACAAATATTGATACATTTTATCTTTTTCATTTAATGACATTTTTTCTAATTTGCTTGAGAGTTCTTTTTGGGGCAATGTACTATTTAGAAGTGTTTTTGTTTAATTTCTAAATATTTGAAGATTTTCCAGCTATTACTCTGTTATTGATTACTAGTTTAGTTCCATTGTGATTTGAGAGCAGACATTGTATGATTTCTATTCTTTTAACTTTGTTAATGTGTGTTCTATGACCTATAATGTGGTCTATCTTGATGAAAATTCCATGTGAGCTTTAGGAGAATGTGTATTGTGCCATTGATGGATAAAGCATCTATAGATGTCCTTTCATTCTTTCTTTAACCTTTTATTTTTCAATTATGGTTGACATACAATATTGTATTAGTTTCAGGGGTAGTACATAGTGATTAGACATTTATATATCTTACAAAGTAATCCCCCCAATAAATCTAGTACCCATCTGACACCATACATAGTTATTACAATATTATTAAATATATTCCTTATGCTGTACTTTACATCTTCATGACTATTTTTATAACTGGCAAGTTGTACTGACTAGAAAATGTCTTAATGGGCACATAAACTGCTAACAGTTTCTTGGGGCAGTGGAACTGGGAAGATTTGGAGAAGGGAGGAGATTAAATTTTCATTGTGCACATTGATTCACTTGTTAGCATTGCATCACTGAACTCTTCTGTCAACTACTTA
>VMDR010031536.1:0-12009 GCA_007922815.1 Macrotus californicus | reverse complement strand
TGTGAATAGATGTTTTGTATTGTCATTGACATATTTGTCATCCCCTCCCCAACCGACATTTGTCAGTTTCCGAACACTTGGAACAGAATATCATCTTAATTTTGTTAAACATGATTTAATTCAAATGTTTAGAAAGAAATTCTGCCGCATAAGTTAGAGTAGCTTTTTTCTTAATTTACAAAATAATTAGAAATTTGAATGTGTTGCATTGTTTTTCACACATTTTCATGGCAGACATGTCATGAAATGAAACTGTGACTTTTTGGAGCTATTTTAGGTGCAGGATTGTGTCACAGTCCAGCATTGCTTCGGGTTCTTTAGCGGTGAGACCGTTGCTTTGCGTTGCACAGGATGGATGAGCTGAAGTGGCAGGGACAGGACTGGAAAGTGCACGTTGTGTATGTTTCAGTCAGCATGTTGCTAGTGACAGGTGCTCGATGGTTGTTGGGGTCCTTGTCAGCAAAGAGAATCCTTTGACATTAAAGTCGCCAGCTCAATCCTGATTTCAGGTGACTATTGGCAGTTCCATCCGTCTGCAACTGATCGGTGAATGTCAGAGCTGCCGCTGTTCCTCAGAGTGTCGCCAGCCCACTGCGGGTGTTTTTTTCTTTTTTTTCTTTTTTTTGAAGGGAGGGGTTGTTTAGCTTGTCTTGTTCAGTCTTAACCAGGCTTTCAAATTGCTTACCTTTGGGAAATGAAATGCGAGGTCACAGGGAATATAGGTATCTTTAGGGCACGCAAAACCATATCCAGAGTGAAGACTTACATGGAGACTGGTAATGATTACCTTGACTCCAAGCCAATCAATGGTGGGAGCACCTGGGGACTCATTAAATGGCATTTGTGGTGTCTGTAACCTAGGCTTTGAGCTCTATTTCACGAGAAGTAGTGACAGCCTTTAATGTCTAATTGACCTCTTCTCTTTGTTTCGCGTTCCATATTTGCCTCTGATGTGGTCCCTGATGGCAGCAAACAGCACTGCTCAGCATTTTGAACTTCTGCTCAGAGCTTCAGCACCTCAGTTTGGGTAGTTGTGTAATGGTAAGTGTTTGAAAATTTTCTGTACTCAGTTGCTCATTCTCTCTTTCTTCCCACGGGTGAATTTTACCCTGACTCATCCACCCACACCCACTCACCACTCTTCTGATGTATGGTTAACTATCGGACCCACTTTCAAACGCTTTTCTTAGATCAGAGTCTTTGAAACACTGATGTGATTTAGCCATGAGAGCAAGAAGAGAAAGACTGTGGTAGAGTTTGGTTCTGCCTCAGGTCAGGTATTACCTCAGACAAGGTGTTTCCATCTCTGCATTTCTTTATAAAATAAGTTACCAGTCGTACCAAATGCCAGTAGTTCAGTAAGTTTTTCACAAAGCTGGATTTAGTTTTTAAGTTCTCAGATTATTTCTGGGAATGCTGATGGTAGTGGATAGGTTTGGTTGGTTTGTTTGTTTGACTGGCCTTGCTGGGTGAGAGTGATGGGTATTCTGTGTTGGAACGTACATTTTTAAAAATTTTACTGGTCCATGAAATCCAAAAGCTTAGGGACTGTCTGACTAGATAGTCTTTAAAGTCTTTCCATATTCAAAACACGATTTGTATGTGACATTGGAAGAGCTCATGGGATGATTTAAATCTTTTTTATTTGAATTACATGGCTTATAAATAATACACTGAAGGGACAGCAGAACTCTTCGTACTTGTCTGTATACGTGTGTGTTGCGTGCACGTGTGCACACTCCCAGGAACTGCATCCCCCTGTATAACTCTGAGTAATCCATTCCTCTTCAAGGCAGATTCAGGAGGTCCCCAACGATTCCAGTTTTGCATCCACTTACTAGGAAGACCAGAATAAGCAGGATGGTTGCCACATTCCAGAGAGAGTCTCCTGGTGTCCTAGGCTTGGAGTCAGCAGGCACAGTCACTGCCCTAAAATAGGTCCTATTTGAACGTCTTTTAGAACTCAGCAGTGGCTTCAGAGATGCCCCAAGGTTTGGCAGTGTAGGCTGGAGAGGCCTGTTACAATGACTTATTTGTCTCCACATCCTTGTAGTTTTTAATTCTGGTGGTTAGGCCTGATTAAACCTCATCTGTGGGCTCAGGCCCATCCTGGTCTCTGGAAACAGTGCTGGGAGCCCAGTAATTCAATATTAGATTTTCCTTACTTCTGGCCAGATTCTTGCCTCAATAAGTCATTTCATGAGCTTCGTTGGGTCCTCTAGTAGCTCTTCTGGATGGGCCCAGTGACATTTGATGGGTAGTTTCTATGACAATAAATGTTTTTCCTTTGATTATACCAGTGTTTTCCAACTTTACCTGACTACTGAACTCATTTTTCCATGTTAAATCTATTAATATGTAATATACTATGGTACATGCTGCTTTAGAAAAATGAGCTATTTTAAAATTGAAGAATATAGCTACTAGCAAAATATTTTTACCATTGGTATTTGTTGTCAGGAAATGAAATATTAAGGACTTGACACTAAAGTTCAGAAATAATGCCAATATTGCTAAAACAGCTACTGCTGTCATGATTGAAGTGTTTCATGCTTGTCACAGAAATACCACTCCTCGCAGCGTGTCCAGAGTTTACCAGGACAGTGAGATAGCTCTTGGTTGGTACTTTTTGATTTCAGTTTCTTTTCTGTCAAATGACCAAAAGGTCAATGTGCTAGATATTTTTTTTGACTATCAAAATAATAGCAATCAGAATCATGGGTTTTTTAATTGTTTCTTTCTAAGAAGCAAATTGGCTGCACCGATTATTGAAGCTGTAGTTCGGTGTTATTCAGGAGCACTCACTAAAGTTACATAGTACTTTTTCCCCCACTCTGTTTTGCATGGCTTCTGCATGATTCTACCACACACAGTTGCTGAAGACCAGAACCTTAGACATCATCACCACTATGCCTAGTCCATAAGCCTTTGTTCTGACTCAAAATGTAGCCCCAGATCTGCCCATTTCTCCAGTTCCACTGCTACTTCCTTAATCCAAGCCCCTGTCACCTGTCCTCTAAGCTAGTGCAGGCTTCTTCACTGGACCTCCTTCCCCATTCTTTCCCACCATAGACTGTCTTCCAGATAGAATTAAGAAGAGTTTTTGTTTTAATAGAAATCATATTTGTTTCTCACCTTCCATTGATTTTCTTAGCACTTAAAATAAAAGTCAAACTCCTTCATGGCCTCTTGGCCTAGCCTCGCCCTAGCATAACCCTCTACCCTCACGGCTGTCCTCTTCCTCACTGCCCCGGCCGGTACTGATCTTGTTTCTAGTTCCTTGAGTGCTCAGAGCGCATCCTGGAGATCCCTGCAACTCCCGCTCCCTCCCTTAACTCCTGACACTCCAACTGTTCTCGCATAACCCTATTTTATTATTGTCACACCACTTAATCACTCTCTGAATTTGTTTTGCTATTTATTTGTATGTATGTCTTTCCCAAAAATGTGAACAGAGTCTTTGCTGGTTCACTGTTGTTCCTAGCATCTGGAGTGGTGCTGGCACATAGTAGTTGAGAATATAATTAAGCAAAAACAAAAGGAAATAATCTGGAAGTGTTTGCTGTTTTGTTTCCTTTTGACTTCTGATGATAATTTTGATACCTGATTATAACAAAATCAAATGAACCTCTTAAAATTTTAAAACCTGTTTAAAGAAACATTATTGAAGCATATAAAGCCTGTGAACTTAAATGTTTAATCCTTCGTTAGTAAAGGTTTATGCTGTGATATTGAGGTAAATCACTGGATACCTCCTATAACTGACAGTGATTAACATTATCATAATCTAAACCATTTTTGTGTTGTACATTCAGTCCCCAAATGCCTCATTTATCCTAAAACTAGTAAGTATCCTCATTAGTACTATCAGCATATTCACATACTAGGTAGAGCCTAGTAAAGGGTGCACCTTTATCAGGGATATCTTACATATCTACCAAAATGGGTTAATTGCATATAAAATAGAAGAAGCTAGGCCTTGTCAGTAAGTAGAAGCAGCAAGGTCAAAATGGGAGGCATACAGGAACAACAGGGAATCCTCAGAATCTTCGTGAGAAACTGAGGGTTTCAGACTGCTTTGGGATTTCATTCATTAACATCCTCTGTCTGGAGTTCTGTTAAACAGATTTTTAAGTAAGTGATTACTCTTGCTATCTCACGAAACAGTGGCAGGTCTGTGGGATGAGTATGCAAATCTGCATTAATGAGAATGTGGGTATGTCTACATGGAAGCAAAAATAGGAGATGATTAAGAATGTTTTAATGTGCTCTAAACAGTATTTCTTAGCATAATATATAAAAGGTTGGAATTATTTGATTTTCAGATTGAAGACTATGATGTGATAGCGAGCATGATAGGAGCCAAGTGTAAAAAACTGCGCACCCTGGATCTGTGGAGATGCAAGAATATCACTGAGAATGGGATAGCAGAACTGGCGTCTGGGTGTCAGCTTCTGGAGGAACTTGACCTTGGCTGGTGCCCTACTCTGCAGAGCAGCACTGGCTGCTTCACCAAACTGGCACGCCAGCTCCCAAACTTGCAAAAACTCTTCCTTACAGCCAACAGGTCTGTGTGTGACACGGACATTGAAGAACTGGCATGTAATTGTACCAGATTACGGCAACTGGACATACTAGGTAAGGATACAATATATAAATTTCCTTAAAGCCTTGACATAAAAGCTAAACTCAGACATTTCACAAGTTAAAAAAAAAAACTTGGATACAATAAAAATTTTGTCTTGATAAGACTGCTTGGTTTGATAAGACGTGCAAGATAGGTTAATTGTTATGGAGATTAATTAGGTCTGTACTTAAGTAAAGGAGTGAGGACAATAACAGAATTTTATTGTTGAACCTATCAGAAAGCTCTAAATAAGCATTAATTCTTGGCCTAGTAAGAAGATTGAGAATTTATATGAGCTGTGTTCTCCATTTTTATTTAAGGACATTTAAGAAATTAATCGATTTTTATAATGAATTCAAGAGGTGTATGTATATATGTGTATATATACACATATGTGTGTATGCATGTATCTATACATAGACACACACATACATCTCTTCTTGATGTTGAACTCTTAAGAAATATTATAAAATCCCCATCCCTGATAATTCTAGTGTTTAGAAATAGTGCTATCCCAAAGCAAATCTAAGGAAAATCCTTTCCAATCCTGGGATTTTTTGTGTCCTTAATGCAGTTTCCTGCCAGGAACCCTGTGAGTTTTTGTTACTTCTTACTTTAACTATAAGTGGCATGCTAGCAATGCCACAGCTGTAACTGCCGACACAGCTCTTCCTTGTGAGCCCCCTGGCACTCACACTGTGTTCTCTGGTAATCTGTTAGTACTAAGAGATTAGTCCATGGAAGTCCAATATTTTTTCCTGTTTATTAAACATTCGACAAAAGAAAAACCCAAAGATTTTCAACACCTGTGTTTGTGATTTTAGTTTGAATCTCTTCACAGTCCAGGTTGATGATACATTTGTATGTGTTTCTTAAATAGTTGCATGTTACTTATTCAAGATACATCTAGGCAAAAATTCTTGCCTAAAAACTTAGAGAGAAGTTCTTGCCTATTATATTATGCACACTTTGGGCCAGATACTTCATCTAGGTTATATTTTCCTTGCTCAGGGAGTTAGACATCATCGTCTTTTTATAGATGAGGGCAGTTAATATATGGCATAGCAAGGGTTCAAATTCATGGTTATTGGCTCCACAGTCAGTACCATTTTTTCATAGCACCATATCCACTTACCTTGCTTGTTTCTTTTCCTTCCTACCCACCTTTGAATTAACCTAGAAAAATATTTATAAGAGAAATATTAGAAAGTTCAAGAAAAAATCACGAATTCACAGGGAGAATAAAGAAAGATGACTAGGGCCTTTTAAAATGGATTAATTGCATCAGGCTTTACTTCAGAGGATAGTGCTGTTGTTGCTTAAAATCTGTTTTACAACTCTTCCTCCAAAAGGAAGGAAGGAATGGAAGGAGGGAAAAAAGAAAAGGGGAGGGGAAGGCAGGGGAGCGGAGGGAAGAGCCTCATCCACCAGGGATGAAGAGCAGCCAGTCTGCAGCAGGTGCTGCGGAACCACGAAGAAGCCGTAACTGGGCCCCTGAAACAGCAGCACAGTTGTGATGAACAGTGGGTGGGTTTTCAGGAGGCCTCACTTTGGCTTATACATGCGTATATTACTTGATTGAGACACAAAAGAAAAATAGGTAAGAGGTATAATGACTTTTTGAGAACATTTGTGACTTTTCATGGGCATAAGAACAAGGAACATTATCTGTTATGCCAAAGCTAATTACAGATGGAAGATAGCCATCATGCATATATATTGGAAAGTCACAATATTATTATTATATTAATAGTAATATAAACAGCAATTTATTGTATGCTTTTATACTGTTCTGAGTATATTAACTGACTTAATCCTCTCAGCAGCCTTAGGAGGTCATTATTAGTATTATCCACAAATAAGGAAACAGGCTGAAACAGGTTGAGTGATCTGCCCAGGGTCTCATGGCTAATAAGGAATCTGGACTTGAACCGGAGTCTGTACTCCTAACCATTGTGCTACATTTTCTTTACTTTTATTGTTGTTTTGTTTTCCTTTCATACTTAAGTATTAGAATCTTTATTTTTCTAAAGGATTCTTAGTTAAACCAAGCAAACTGAAGACATAATTGTGTCATAAGTGAGTAACAGAACAAAAGCAGAGTGCCTGGAAGCCTAGGACAGGGTGCCCTAGGTTGGTGAAATCTTCAGTCTCTAGTTTCCTCTGGCATTCTCTTGGGAACTCCTCGTTTATAAGGAAACTCAGATTGTACTGACCAAGACTGGCAAATAGAGAATAATCACAATCCTAGGTAAAACACACCACATAGCCAAGCGTCGTAGTCGAGACTCTGGTCTTATATAACAGAAGCGCACTCAAGATAACTTACACGTAAGAAAAAGGAAACTGTTGGAGAGTGCAGGTGTCTTTCTCAGATCCCATGGGTGGGAGCCAGTTACGGTCAGACCTCAGGAGGTACTGGGAACCATCAGAAGGCAAAGAAGCTATTTTCTGTTTTTCCTTCCTTTTTCTTTCCTGCCCCTCCCTCTGCCCCCTGCCATTATGTGCCTTGTTCTTTTGTCATGCTTGTCATCTTTACTTCTCTGGGCACACATGGCCAAAAATAACGGACCCATCCCGGTTCCACGTGTCTTTAGTTCAAGGTATCTGTGGCCACTGAAGGCTTTACTGAATCCCAATGACCAGTTTTCAGGAGAATCTGTACTGGTTTGAGGAGGGGCCAGTCACAGCCCGGGTGGCACTGTAGTTGAGCCTGTGTTAGGGAGGCGAGTAGAAAGGAGTTCTCAGGGAGAAGGCATGAGTTAACGTTTCAGGAGCTTTCATCCCCGTCTCAGCAGATGTGTACAGGCCATGCAGTTGGGATTTCTTCCCCTAGGAAAGCTGCGGTTAGAGAAAGGTATGTGACAGCGGATGACCTCTTAGGGCCTAGTGATAATGTAGCTTTCATCTGCACATCCCATAATCACTTCAGATTTAACAGGGACTAAATAGTTCTCGTCACCTATCACCTGTCTTCCACTACTGCCACCACTTACTGTAAAACTTACCAAGTTGCGTGTCGTTATTTGCGTTCAACCCTGGTCACTGAGTTCCTTGCATCTCTAGTGCTAGAGATAGAAGCTTATGCAGGGTGGTTGCTCAGTGATCGCATTGCATGGAATTAGAGGTTGAATCGCTGTAAGCATTGCTGCCTGATTTGACTCACGGATTACGGAAGAAGATTCCAACAGTTTTGAACTGGGGAGACAGAAATAGGAATGTCTGGAGGAGCTGCCTGGGAGCGGCAGGAGGAAGGGACGGAGAGGGTGGGTAGAGTGTTGACAGGAGATGCCAAATTGTCCGGGAAAATTCAGTTTGTGTTTGTTTATGACTGTTTCAATAGAAGTCATTTGTTTTAAGACATTTTTTTTTCATTTTTAAAAGGGAATCTTTTATGTTTATTTTAAATAATAAATAATAAAGGGACTCTTTATCAGATCACTATATAAATATTATTTAAAGTGTTTTATGTGTTTCCCCCCCTCCCCCAAACAGGAACAAGAATGGTAAGTCCAGCATCCCTAAGAAAACTCCTGGAATCATGTAAAGACCTTTCCCTGCTTGACGTGTCCTTCTGTTCTCAGATTGATAATAAAGCTGTACTGGAGTTCAACATGAGCTTCCCAAAAGTGTTCATAAAAAAGAGCTTCACTCAGTGACTTAATATGTGTTCTGTAATAAAATTAATGTGCTTTTGTAGGGTTTTATCTTAGGGTTGGTTTTGTTTTGTGTTTTGTGTAGTTTTTATAATGATGGGAATGTCTTAACACATTAAGACATTTGTAAGTTTTAAATAAAAATATGAAATATTATGAAATACAGATAGGTGTTGCCAAATACACATGTTAATCTGTGAGAAGAATATGATTTTCATCGAGCATATTTACCACTTGTATGGCACTGATGGAATTCTGTTAGATTCCTTCTTCTCGTGATAATTTTTGTTGAGCATGTTTTTGCATTGCAGATTAATCACTTCAAGTTGAAGATTAGGTGGAGGCTTCTTGATGGCATAACTGAATGGGCTTTGGAAAATGGAAATTTCCTTTATACTTGCATCAGGGTCCATAAAGTACTGTTGGACCTGTAGTTTGAGCTCAGAGCTCAAAAAATCTGTTGCAAATTTGTGTGAGAATGAAGATCTTGCTTATTTTGTCTTACCCAAAGGTAAGATACCACAGGATATAAAGCAGCTTTATGTTACTTCATAATTCAAACAGTGTTAGTTGTCCAAATTACCTATGTTTCATGTATAAACACTGTTTTGCCCCACCTCCACAGCTTCTGATTTAGTGGAGTTTGCGTTTCTAGTGAGTAGTCAGACGGGTGATGCTGCTGCTGCCGGTGTGGACCTCTCCTTGAGTCTGGAGGCTCTTCCTGAATCCCAGTGAACCCACACACAGTGGGGATAACTGTTCTCCTTATTCTGCGCTGTTTCAATTTGTGGTTGAATTCATCACAAAGCATTATCAGGTCTGCAACAAAAGCCAAATTCCAAAGCCCTTCGGTGTTTCTTAATAGTGGCCGAGGGTATTTCTTCTCATTCAGAAGAATTTAAATAGCAGCTGTGAGCTCAGAAACAGTAAAACTACTGTTGCTCAGCCAACAAACTGCTCGTTGACGCCACCGGCTCGACAACACACACTATCTGCTGATGAGTAATACAGTATGTGACCATAGGTGTTGACACTTCACACTTTTCCAAGCCTGGTAAATTCGACCAGCTAAGCCTGCTTCTGCTCTACACATGCTTTTACCATCACCAGTTCTAACACATTGTAGCAGATTCTGCTTCAGTTTGTACTGATGAAATCCTGTTTTCTTAACTTCTTAGAAAATATGCTTACCTGTAATTGCTTCACACATACTAGTCGTAGAAACTTAACTCTTCAGAAGCTTCAGCCTCAGCGTTGACTTACCAAATAAACAACAGTCACCAGGCAGTATCAGTAACATCCGTTGGCTCGTCAAGAGCCAAGGAAAAGCATTCAGAATCATTTGCCCTTTTTTTTTTTTGAGTTGAAGTTCCCAGTGTCCTCAGTTCTTTCAAACAGCTGTTCTTGCCAAAAGGCTAATAGTCTTAAGCAAGTTTACTTTGGACAAATCTCTTCGGCTAATGAATCAAAAACAATTTAATTAACTCCCCATTGCTAAAAAGGCTTTCTTTGCTCGGCTAACAAATGAGCCACTCAGAAACTTACTTTATAGCTTCATTTTTATTTTTATAAAGAAATTTTGCTGTGATGAGATACCTTTAAATTTTCTAATTTCTCTGGCCACCGCATTCTATAAATTGAGAATATTGTGAGGAATGCTTAGTTTGGTAATCCCAGTGTAGATATAGTGTTCTTTCAGAACAGCTACAGTGTGACCACATGCTAAACACAATGCTTTGCCGTCTAATTCAGTAACACAATAATCCATACCTCACTGTGCCTTAAACACGTGTCACTCAAAGTTCTCTCTCTCTCTCTCTCTCTCTCTCTCGTTCTCACGTTATGAGTATGCACTGGTAATAAACTTAAAAATTTGTAGTGTGACAATCTCTGACATTCAAAATGCTGGTAGTTGAAACTGCATCACTGTACTTGGAAATGTGCTAATAAGCAGCAGTGCAAAACAGTGGGAACACCATGCTGGTGTCTGCCGCGGCTTCTCAGCCCTGCCTTCGTAGTGTGTGAGCAACCGTAGGCAGACGGTGATGAGTGAGTGCGGCCACGTCCCAATAAAAGTCTGTTTGCTTATGGACACTAAGAGTTGCATTTCGTGTAGTTTTTGTGTGTCACAAAATATTCTTCCTTTGATTTGATTTTTTTTAAGCCATTAGAAAATTTAAAAAAAAAATACCATATAGTCTGGATTTGGGTTGTCGATGGAATTTAACTCCTAGGATACTTTCAAATCAATTAGTAATCCCAGGTTTGCTCATTCCTAATTTTATGAACCACTTCAAACTTATTCTCAGCCTTTATCCTTCTCATTTTACCACTTAGATTTTAAAATGAAGAATTTTACTGACTTAGGGAAAACCAAACTTGTTACATAACAAAAGAGAGTTTTGAATATTTTCCTTTTTATTGAGATATATAAGTATATGTTACATACATTTATGTTAAGAATTGTATGTACTAAGGCATGTAATTTAATGATTTGAAGTATATTTACATTTGTGAAATCATCACCACATTCAAGCTAATTATGTATTTCAGCTAGTTACCACTTTTTTTTGGTAGTGACACTTACGCTTTACTCTCAGCAGATTTTAAGTATACGATATTGTTAGCTGTAGCCACATTGTTCCACATTAGAAGTCCAGAGCTTATTGGTCTTACAGGACTTTGTACCTTTCCACCACCGCCTCCCCATTTCCCTCCCCCAGTCCCTGTAACCACCATTATACTCCCTGCTTCTGTGCATTTGACTCTTAGATTCCCCATAAAAGGGAGATCACACTTCTGTGTCTGGTTTTTTCACTTAGCACAGTCTTCTCTGGGTTCTTTCATATTGCTGCAAATGTCAGTATTTCCTTTTTAAGGCTGAATAATAATAATAACCATAGTGGGTTATATGAAATGGGTATATACACGCACACAGAGACGCACAGCACATTTCTTTATCCATTCGTCTGTTGACATTTAGGTTGTTTACGTGTTTTGGCTATTGCAAATAAGGCTAAAATGAGTGTGGGAGTGCAGATATCTCTTTGAGATCCTGATTTTGTTTTCATATATGCCCAGAAGTGGGATTGCTGGCTCATATGATATTTTTAGTTTTAATTTTTTGAGGAACCTCCATAATGTTTCTCATAATGACTATACCAATTCACCTTCCCACCGACAGCGTACTAGAGTTTCCTTAACAAGAGTGCGTGTACAGACTATCCATTCAAATTTGAAGCCAAATGACCCATTATTAGCATTGTCAGCTGACATAAGTTTTTTTAATAATTATTTGTCTTAGCATTTTGGGAAGGTAAATTATCTTTCCAGTGGGTAGTAATAGATAACAACATGTCCCTGACTCTGAGCATAATTGCAAGATCCTCTCAATTTAAATTGCTTGAAATAAGACCCTAAAAGTAAACAATATGTAGCAGAAAACATTCTTCCTTTCCCTTGGAGTGACTTGCTTTGAGCCAGTGTGTAACCAAGAAAAGCTGATTCCTTTGCAGAAGTGTTATTTTTTGGTCCTTCCCAGGAATGAACTAAAGACCAAAAACTTGTATTTACAAGTGCAATGATACTAACCAAGGAGTCAATAAAAATTACATTGGGTTACCATATACATTAACAGTGAATATTTGGCTTTTCAGTTTTTTACTTTAAGGTATTAAAGGGATGTCATTAATGACAGCAATTTTCATTTTCAAAGCCATTTGTCAC
>VMDR010031535.1:0-12010 GCA_007922815.1 Macrotus californicus | reverse complement strand
TGTGAAGTTCCAAATTCATATGTAAATAATAATATTGCCTTAAATATGCAAAGCAAAATGGAGAGGATTAGAAGGAGCTATTGTCAAAGATCAATAATAGTGGGAGATATCAGTACGTTTCATTCAGTAACTGATATTTAGATAAGGCAGCAAAATAAAATAAAATAAAATAAAACCAGCACACTGTGGAAGATTTACACAGCACAATTAAAAAGTACAATGCAATGGACACATATAGAGCCCTGCACTCAACAATCAGAGAATTCACTTTCTACTCAGTATGTCATGAACCCTTAAAACTAAACACATGTTACACCACAAACTGAGTCTCTACTAATACCAGAATATCAGTAACCCATGAAATTTTTATGGGAAAATAATATAATTATATTAGAAATATAAGTTTCAAGACTTCAGTTATGATAAATTGGAATGTGGGGCAGATGATTATTAAACTGGAACTTCACAGAAATACAGAAAAATCTAGAATTTGAGAACTAAAAGTGTTTATACTGCTTTTATTTATCACTTTCAAATGATGGCTTGAAAGTGATATTTTATTAACCAAAATTTTGATTACTTCAAGAATATCAATGTTATTTTATGCTTCCAAATTGCTCAGTTAAGACTTGTGACTGAACAATCCAAATTGATTAATGAAATAATGGCATCACTGAATGGATACCAGGAGCTAATCTTTTACTATTGGTCTTTACGCTAGCATTTCCACGAGAAAACGTAGGACATCTGAAAAATAATTTATAATTGAGGTATTTGGATAGGTGAGTATGTAATAAGTTAATATCATCATCTGCACTAAATTCACAGAAAATTGGGGTATTACTGGCTGCTCTGGATCAAAACATGATTAGGCAATAAAACCTATTCATCTACTTTCAATCACTGTTGCCTCTCTCATCTAAATATACAGGTGACCAGACAGCATTCCTTCTTGGTCATAAAAGAAATTCTATTAAATGCCAACCTACAAATGGTACTCCTGGAAATATAAAAACTGGATTTGGGTTAGTTCAGTGTGAAATGGGCCTTGACTTAGATAAAAAATGGAAATGAATAACACATATTTTTAAGTCTTCATGCAAAACACATTGGCATTTCACTGCACTTGATCATCTTAGCTTAGTTGAATTTCATACTGCTGACAAGAAGATGACTTGCCCATCAATTTTTTAAATTTGTATAGTAATACTGGTTTTATTTTCCTAAAATCTTTCTTTCTTAACAAAAACCTATTCAGAAATAGTAATTAAGAGGCATTGAAGGTCATCTGATTTGTTGTATTGGCTTTAGATCAGTGACTAGATTTTACCAGTCACTGCTCTGTCAGTTTCAATACAAAGCATGCATTTATCTTACTAACAGTTCAATTTGTGGGATAGCTGTTTTTCACAATTAAAACTATTGAAGCTTGAATATACATGGAAATTCTCATGATAGCATTATCTTAAAATGTCTAACAACCCTAGAGGGCTGTGTTTTATATCTATATTTTACATATAATTTTATATAATTTTATATGATTTTAATATAATTTTATATAATTATATAATTTTTATATCTATATTTTATATATAATTATTTATACAGGTAACTACAATTGTTTTTCTGGGGACAGCTTCTAAGCTTGTTATATGATCTTTCATTTCTTTAATTCAATCTTTATTGTATATTTTTCCATTACAATTTAGTCCCCTTATACCCTCACCCCGCAAGCAATCACCACACTCTTGTCCATGTCCTTGAGTTCTTTTGAATCTTAAGACAAGTTATTCAGTGCTGCAGAAATAAGACCATTTGGAACAGATTTACAAAAACACTCTTATATAAGTAATTGGTGAGGTACTTAAGTAGGAAATGCTCCTTGCACCCTTGCTGAGGGAGTGGAAAAGACAGCCGATCTGAGGGGCATTTAGAGAGGACTGGCACAAGATTAACTGCAGGAGCAATGAAGCTGACCTGCTCAGTGAGATGACGTGGACTGCTACCTAGTTAGTTCTATGAGACAAAACACACACTTACACAAAGTCTTTTACTTAAAGTTGAGTTTACGCCCAGGTCAATAATCACAGAATTATAAAGAACTAGAAAGGAACGTAAAAGATCACCTACTTCAACCCCTATATATAAAAAGAAACTAGGAAGTTATATAATCTATCCCCAAAATGCAAGTCAAATCTGCTGCCTCTTGTGTTAGGGTTCTTTCCATTGAATTAAATTGAATTAGATGTAAGGATTCAAAGGAAGTGATCTTGCTGTAACAAGTCAATTACTATGACTATCAGCCCTGCCCCCAACATCTGACAATTACAATAAAATTCTATGGAGAATGCATTACGAAGAGTAGAAAAGAATGCCAGTGCAATTCTGTTAAAGCTAAGGCAATCTGAGAATTTAATTTTGATGTGTCTGGCCAAAGTCAATTACTCATGCACAGGGACTGGAAAGTAACCAAGTGCTGACTCAGCAGCTTTCAAACACTTCTGTTGAATTAAAAAAAAAAACAAGAAAGAAAGTGCAGATAGGAAGTGGGGAAGGAGCAGTGTAAGAAAAGGGTATAAATTAAATAAATGAGTATCTTAGTGGTAAACTAGTAAACACTAGGCTGTGAATTCTCATCTAGAACGATAGGTGCTCATGGAAATTATCTCAAGTCAAAAGAAGGGAGTAGCACCATGTTGTATACTTTAAATATATACAATTTTATTTGTCAATATTATGTCAATATAGTTAAAATATTTACAATAAAAATGCATTTAAATATATTAAAGATTTTAAAAAGAAGATGAAGTAGGAATTGGAAACAGGAGAGAAGAGAATGGTGAGGAAAAGGAGATAAAAGCAACAAGCCAATGAGAAAAACTTTACAGGAATCTAGACTTTTTCAACAGCTGAAAGCATGACACATTCTCATGAAAGGAAAAAGCTCTTTAATGTATAATAATTACATAGCATTACAAAGAGAGAAATTCAGTGTTTAGTATTCAAAAAGAATTCTTTTATGAAGTTAAGAAAGACTCCTCTAGATAGTGGATCCTAGTTGTATTTATAATTTCATTTATAAAAACATGATTTACATATACCCTGGCAGGAACACCTCCAGGAAACAAAAAGTTTACCTCAGATTATTTTAAAGCACATGAAAAATAAAAATGTCATAAAACTAAAATCTACAATGTCTACTGGCGATATGTCTCTTTTCTCTTTATTTTTTTACTGTTGCCATCATCACTGAGAATCTCAGAAATCTTGCCCATCCCTACAGCTATGTTTTCTATAACCAGTCATTTCTCCTTCAGTCAGGGCTTTGTTGTGGCTGGGAAAGGAAAATCAAGAAAACAGAGGGCACAGAAATGGGTGCTAGTCTTGAAGTCTGAAGATTTAGCATCTAAGATCGTCACTATCTAGTTGAGTGACTGCTCCAGCCATGTCATCTCTCAGATGCTCAGTTTCTTCACCCAAAAACATGAGAAGATTGGATTAGGTGTTCTTAAAACTCTCTAACATCTTCGTATGGAGTCAATCAAATAAATCTTTTTAAAAATTTCCTCACCTTCTATTTAATACAGTTGAAGAGTTAGCTCTTGCAAACAATATTCTTTCTTATCTATAACGCTCTACTTAAACATCTAATTTCCGTAGCTTTTACCAAAGGCTCCAGTACACAAATAATTTCAAATAACCACTAACCGTCAGAGTAGTACAAGTAGTCATCTAAGGTCATTGTGTACATTTTATTTAATAGAAAAGTTTTTGTAAAAGTAAAATGTTTTTCATGCTTAGCTGAAATAATTTAATGATTAAAAATCGATGCTTTCTGCAAGGATGAATCTAAATTCAAGTCATAGGTAAGAGATATTTCAATGGCATCTATGTATGGTATCTGTGAAGAGCAGAACAAAAACAACCTCCACTGAAAGTTTTTATTTATGACAGTCTAACATTATGACTTGGACAAAATAGACGAGGGTAAATCATCTCAGCACTACATTTAGTGGCCCTAATGGCCAGCTCGGTACTGGGTCATTTATTTCAAGATACCTATTTGTATGTACAACCAATTTAAAAAAAAAAACAAAAAGAAAAAGAAAAGAAAAGCTGACATGGTACTAAGTTACCATGTGGAAAAATGTTTTTAAAATTTCATAGTCACTGACCATATTTCATAATTGCTGGGTAAAATAAATAAACATACATAGTTTTTTTGGCATGTTTCTAATTACAGATGTCTTCATATAAACAAAAACAATTTTTTTAAATAAACTAAGAAGAATAGGGATAAAACATAGGATAAAAACTATTATCATTATTATTCTAAACAAGGCTCAAGTGTTCTTTCCTGAAAATACGTGTTCAGTGAGACTTGTGAATGCTGAATAAAGTCCAATCACAGGGCGCAGCATTGCTCCATGGCAGTTGTGAGACTGTTCACAGCACTGTTCATGGCTCTATCCTCGGGCTACTAATACAATGCAGTCTTTCAGCTGCAATAATCAAACAATGGCACAAAATTACAATGCCCTGCTTCATTCAAATACTCTGTGCATCCTGCCACAAAGACTTTATCTACACTGGGGCGCCTGCAGAAACATACTGCCTCGGTTATTCAGCCAGGATGCCTGTGCCTACAACTAATCGGAGATAAAATTGAGAAATAAACAAAATTAATATTCATGCCTTTCTGTCCATTATTGCCATTCCCTTCTTTTCTTTGGTGTCTTCTTTAATTCTTAGACCGAGTAATCTTCAACTACTCCTGGAAAAAAAGAGAGCCTTGAATGCTATATAAAGTCCTCAAGCCCTGTACCCCTGTTTCCCAAAGTGGATGCCAAAGAACAGCAGTCTTGTGAAATGCTGTATTTATCTAAAAAAAAAAAAAAAAAAACAGAAAAGAAAAGAAAAGGAAAATCAAAGATAGAGAAGTTCCAAGAACCAATACTTTTGGGAAAATGTAAACTATATCCCTTATCTTAGGGATTCCTCAAATCAATTAGCATATCAAAGGCTCTTAGGAGTCTAGTAGTCAGGAGATATTTTATCTGCATTTATTCCATGCAAATAAAATATTTATTTAACTGTGAAGGCTACTCATATCATTTTTTTCAAATAAATGTTAACATATCTGATAACCAGTGGCAAATATTAGGCATTTCCTCACTCTCATGTAGAATTTAACTGCTGAGGTCCTAGTCCATTAAAGATTAGTTAGATGCTGGCTTGTTAACTAGAAAAATCAATATAAATCAAGAGGTTAATTTTTATCATAGACTCATGTTACTCTGTCCAAGGATGGCTGAGTTTAACAAATGTTTGCAGTGCACCACCCAAAGAACAGAATAAAATGGGAATTTCAGACACCAAATTTGTGAAATTGCACCTTGCCCATGTTTTCGCAGAGGATGTGTCAGCAGAGGATGTATCGGTTCTGGGATTTCTATGATCAAAGGGCTAATATTCTGAAGCAACAATAGCAAATATTCACTCAGGGCAATATTTGTAAACACATTTAATCAGACCATTTTTCTCACCTAACACAAATGAATTTAGCCATCTACTTTTTGATGCAAAAACAAAACAAAAACAAAAACAGCCCTCTGTTAAAGCCAAGCTCTGGCTGTGTGGCCATGGCTGGGTCTCAGCCATGCATTTCACTAATGACCAATGAGGGACAATTGAATTGAGGGGAAGTTCTGAGTTTTAATTTCTGCAAAAAGACTTAAGAACAAGAGTCTTGCCACCATTTAGATGATTTCTCCCTAGTACATAACCACCTACTAATGTGTACAGGCACCAACGGATAAAATGGTGACAATGAGAATAGAAAAGGTGAGGGAGCTCAGGAGCCTTTGATTGAGGTTAGAAAGTGTGTCACATGTTTTTCCCAGGACACTTCTGACACGTTGTTTCCCTGTTAGAATGGTGGCACATGGAAGGTCAGCCCCTCCCCAACCCCGCCATAGTATCTAACAGGTCATCTCTGTCTGCTTTTTATTCCCATATGTTCCTGCCCTCAGAAATGCTGATCACAGAATTTTTGAAACACAAAACATTTGTAGGCATTTTTCTTCCAGCAGAAATCATCGTTGTTGCCTGCACTGATACATTGATACATTCGAATAGAGGACCGAAGAAGTCAGGCTACAGTAGGTCAAGATCATCGACAGCATTGTCAGGAGGTTGCCATCCTTAGTCTAATGAAGCAATGCTTTTGAAAGACTAACATACTTGCTGGTGAATGCCTTTTAAGCTTACATCATGTCAATTATTTGCGGCCTCTTCTCCCTATAAAATATTTACTGGAAAATGTAGTTTCTTGTTTCTGACTCTGCCTTAACATCAATACAGTTTTGTTCATTCTTACAAAGCCAAAGGGGAAATACCTTTGTACTTCCAGCCCAAGTGGAAATATCTCTAGTAAAATGCAATATTTTAGGAATGGAGTCTGTTGCTAGGCTGTATCACCCCAAAGGAATGAACAAAACTGAAAAAATTACATTAGTTACTATTTACTAGCTAAAGTCCCAAAGCAGTTTTATAGACAATAACGAAAACAGAAAATAGTACACAAAAATAATTTTGGTGTTTTCCTAAAAACTCACTGATGCCCTTTTTCTATCTTATCGGTTTCTTATCTAGTGGGGAGAAATACTAATAGTTTTCTGGATAATATAATAAAAGTGGTTTCTTGACATTTTACTATTTGCTTGTACATTCCAGTGAAGAAGATGATAACCAAAGCCAGACAATGACGCAATTCAATGAAAATGATGACACCCAACCCAAAGTCTGCCCCTCACTAGTTTTCACATCTTCAGCACTCCCCTAATCACTGGAGAAGTGATGTAATTAAAGGAAAAATGGTGTTTAATAAAAATAGACCTTTCTATCCAAACCGCTTCCCCCAGCGGATATTCTTCATCGTAGCCCCCAGTTCATTTCCCTCAGGGCATCTTCAATTTGAAATTACTTCTTTCTTTACCTGTTCATTGTCTCCCTCACCCCACAGGCCATATGTTCCATATTGAAAGACATTTTGTACACATAGTGGCTAGCAAGTATTATTGCTGAAAGAAGGAGTGACTAAGGATGTGGGAGGGAGGAATGCATAGATATGATGGATCAGAAGAAAGTTACAGTGTGATACCAAACAGTAATTACTCTCTAGTTGTACCAACCAAAAGCAAAAGTAATGCTTTTGTTTGCTTGCTTATTTTACCCCATCTTTTTTATTGATCATTTCTTTCTAAATGATTCAGCATTTTTCATTATTCTGTTATTTTAATAAGTACCTATTTAACAGTACAGTGTCAGGTACTTTATGTACAATCTTGCAACCATCCTTCAAGGTAAACACTACTGTACCTATGCAGGGAAAATAAGACACAGGGAAACGAAGCCACAAGGTCACACAGGCAGGTAATGGCAGAGTCAGGATTCAACTTACTTCGGCCTGACTCCATAGCTGTGCTCTTTCCTCTGCAAACTCCACTTAATTTACTCAGTCTGCTCTCCACTGATTAGTGCTTTATTGTTTGTTGTTTTACAAGCATGTTTAATAGTTTTGGTTCTTAAAACTGTCTTCCTTATGTCTTACCCAATTGACAATAAACCTGGTAAAGGTAGAAACTATTTTTTTTACCTACTGTGCTGTTGTTCTATGTACATATGTTCCTCTGAATCTTGAAAAGTGTAATTTTATGTTCAGGTACTCTGTAGTTTATTCTATTGTATTTCCACAAGCTTAGCTACCATTTTCTGGGGCAAATCTCCCAGATAAATTTTCTATTGTTTTATAATGTCACTTTTTACCCACTGAAGCAGAATTCTAAATTATTTGGCTTAGAAGGTTTAGACTTATGTATTGTAAAGTTTACAAATTACATACTGAAAGTTTAAACGACTTTAATCCCTTGAACAATTATTATGCAATCAGCATAAGCACTACTAGATTTAAAAATCTGACAGCAAAATATTTACAAATAAATTCATTTAAATGCTCAAATTCTGCCTGATTTATTTGTTCCCTGTATTTCTTCAAAATTAATGCCTTAAGAAATCATTTATTACTTATCAGGTCCTCATCATAGGCTCAAGGATGCTGTCATCTGTGCCTGTGTGCCTTCTAACCCACTGAACTCTTTAGAAAAGCTATTATTACAGCCACAGCAACTAACCTGTTGTCTCACGATTATAGCAGGCAAGTATGTCTCCTCTGTTAGTTAGGATTGTCTTTGGATACAATAACAGAAAACCTAACAATGTTTTAAAATTTTTTAATGTTTATTATTTGCATTACAAAGAAAACTTAAAAAGTCAGGACATAGTGGCATCTGCTGTTGAGACCTAGTATCTTTCCAATTATTTCTTGGCTTATCAGCCCCAAGATGGCTGCTGTCCTGCAGACACTAAATCTGTGCTCAAGGCAAAAAGAAGAGGAAGGAGACCATGAGCCACAATTTTCTTCTTTTAATAAGAAAACAAAAGTATTCCTACCACCCTAACACCCTATCACCTCCAGCAAATTTCTACTCACATCTCAGTAGCTGCTAGGAACTGTTCAGCATGATAATACTGGCATGCAAGCGAGGAGATTTAGAAAGAGCTACTGACTCAGCCAAACCACAGCGTTCGCCATACCCCAAATGCTGAGAACTCCATAGAAAGAATGAGAACTTACCCATCTTTATATGCCCAGCACTTACTAGGGTGTGACTCATTTGTATATGCCAAATAAATATTTATTAAGTTATACCCTTGTGGCTAACGTTCTTTATTGTTCTCTGAACCTATAATTAAATTAACATTTTCAAAATACATTTGTCATAGGTCTTGAACAACTATAGTAGGAATTTAGAATATAAGTCTACAAATTATAATATTATTCAATTGAAATTAAAACTCTGTTCATCAGAGAGGTCAGTCTAGCATTGTATTAAAAGAGTAAAATCTGCACAACATAGCACAGGTTTGGAGTGGCAAAGGCAACATGAGGTTAGGTTCATGTTTGGGTTGTGAACGCTTTCCTGCTTTGTCTTCCCTGTGCGATCGCTCACCCCTTGCAATGAAAGAGCTAGGCTAGTCCGTTTTAAATAGCAAATTATTCAGGATGTTACAAATAAAGTGGAATACACTATTGTTAGTACTCATAATAAGAATTAATCTGTGGCGTGCATTCAGGATGCCAGAAAGTGTTTTATAGTGCTCTACTGGGCTTCACTGATGTTTAGGATACCTTTTCATTCTATTCCATAATACATACATGTTGGTTCTAATAAAAATAGTGTTCTTTGCAAATGTTTAGTAGATTTAAAACATAAGGACGACACACACCATGTCCATCCAAGGCTTTGTGCGACCATGATGATGGCGATGACGGTGGTGACAGTGAATACGTTGAGTGTCTGATGATGTGCCAGGCCCTTTTCTAAGCTAAGCACTTTACATGTGAACATGTTTCTTTCTCACAACGACCCCAGGAGGTGGATACTGTCATCTCTCACACGCACAGAAGATTGAAGCTGCATAGGTATTATTTTCTACATTTGATGTATGAGGAAACAGGAGCTTAAAGAAGTTACAGCAACTTGTCAAAAAATCACAAGAGCACTAAATATGATTCAAAACACAACTCTGACTAAAATCTACACTCTTATACACTGCTCAGTGCTGTGCACTGCTACTGACAAATGGGGAAAACTCTCCAGCCGGTGATGAACATCCTGTGTCACAAAGTATGAAGAATATCACAAGGTCGCCAAGTTTCAGTGCTGAAAAGCATTATCTGGTCCAACCCATTTATTTTACAGGTGAGGAACTGAAACCCGGAGACAGTTCAGAACACCACCACTCGCTGAGGAGCTCCGACACCCCCACCTGAGCGCCAGCCCTCTCTAAAACACCTCCTCTCATTTTCCCTTTATGTTGATTTCCATTTAAAAATTCTGTGACGTAGTATAAATTATTGTAGCTCACAATTGAGAGGGCACTGTAAATATTCACCTTGATCATTTGAAAATGATGAAAACCTGCCGATGTCACAGACTTTATCTTCTCAACAGTCTTATTTCAAAAAGCATTATCATTGTTTGTCATCTTAGAAAATAGAAAATCTACTTGCTAGAAGGGCCTACAGGCCAACATGTATCAAACTCGTCTCCACAAATCCTAGGAAGACAAAAGTCGTGACAATTTATACCCAGCATCTCTGAAGAACACTGTCCACTGGGTATCTGTTTTCAATTGACTGTCCTCTTACTTGGACAAATATAATCATTAGGCCTTTGAGTGGTTTCCACCTTCACATTGTTCTGGGGTCATATCACTCGGCAAAACAATCAGATTTCTTGCCAAAGGCATGCTAAGCTTTATTCCAAGTGATCCCAGAAAATATAACCAGATCTTATTATAATGTATTATTTTGGTTGGAAGATGTTATAGCCACATAAATATAAAACCATTATTAGTTAGCAGCAAAGACATACTACTTTCAATGTTACTATTTCATCATGAAAATAATTAGCACTTTTCCTTTTTATTTTCCAGGCAAAGAGTCTTATTGGCTCTCATGCACTGCAATGGCCATTAAGTAATATTCATTAAGTGACACGATCCTTGTTTATCCTCACTTTGTAAAAATTGTAAATCAGATAGGAAGGGCATAATCCCTCATTTTCTAGGTAAAAATAAAGATGAGGGAGCTTAGGTGAGAAGATTCAAGTCAGACGGTCACAGGTGGAACAGGCTCACTGAAATTCGGGTCTGTCATCTGCAGCCAGTGTGCTTATACTGCATTAGGCTGCCTTCCCTAGTTTAATAACTCTCTACCATTCAAAATTAAAATTTTATACCTGTAATATTTGCTCTGTTTATTGCAATGATAATTTTTAAAGTAATTTGTTTCGATATCTTTTTCTTTATTAGGATTTGTTAAAACAAAAATATTCTAATGCCTTTAAATAATCACTATCATTACCAATAAGAGGACTATTTAAAGAGACAGCATCTTTAGACATACATACAACACACTTCAAAGTCCAAACATTGGCTGTGAAAGTCACATGAAAACACTGCATCTTGAACTGCCCCATGACCTTGGAGAACGCAGACATATTTATTCCTGTAGGCACAGTGAGTTAGTTATACTGGTTGACAACCATGCGTAAAGATCATTTTCTTTCATTAACACAAAATTATTCCAAGTATTAACACCATATAGTTAACATTGAGAAACAGTAAATTTTGAGGAAGGTTCTGTGACCACAGGTCAGCGTGGCATAACCTCTCCTTTCAGTGTGTTGTTACGGTTGTAGCAAGGCGGTGGGAGCCGAAAGGTCTGAGAACCTGCTACACTGCCTCCTGGATTCTGCTTTGTCAAGCCCCAGCTGCTTCACCTTCAAAAACAAGTGATTAAGGATAGAGAAAAAAGGCTTGCACAAAACACTCTTTTTCCCTTCAAAGGATCAAGATGATCAGTTTCTAGTTCGGTTTAATACAAAAGTCAATCACCATTGTGCACCACATATTTCATCCAAAAAAGGATTTACTTCCCAACATTCTGTCCCATGCATACCTCAGTGCTTCAAAGATGTACTAGTCATTTTCTTAAATTTATAACCACCCTGGACTTACATAAATTTCTCATCCAGTTGATGTAGGAGTGGTAATAGGTTTACACAAAAATTGTAATTTATGTCATGCTGCTTTGTTGACGAGAAGCTTGGCTCCTACTTATAGCTTTAATAAGCTACTGCACGCATTTTAACTCTGTCGCCTGCAGAGTTATGGGACATGTGGATGAGGAATACTTTTATCTAGAAACCCCACGTAGTATCTGCTCATCATACATGCTTCCTTCAAACATTTTTGTAGAGAAGATTAGGTTTTAGATTTAAATATTAAGGAAAATTTAATGTTCCTATAATCCATTTCATTTGATACTTCAATTCCAAAATTTATAATTTCCAGAGATTTACTGCATTAACTAGCAGAAAAA
>VMDR010031534.1:0-12009 GCA_007922815.1 Macrotus californicus | reverse complement strand
ATAGAAAGATAAGGTCTTATTTCAGGGCTCCACCCAAAGCAGCTGATGATTACATTTCAAAAGATTTCCTCTGCAGATTTTTCCACTGCCTTCACAAGAGCTCTGAAGCACTTGGGATGAGACACTGTTTCCTTTAGTTACGGGAAGTGTTGCTAAGTTGGAGCTTCTATACTTACCATGACATTTTGCTTCAGAAAGATAGGAGAAAGAAAAATAACCAAACTTTTGGCAAAAGGTTTCTGCATAATTATGAAATGGTTACCTGAAAAATGGCGTGTCCTGGAGAATACAAGAGCGAAAACAGAATAGTTATGCTAATCATTGTTCTTAGACATTCTGGGCAATTTTTTAACCAGAGAAATTTCTAATTTTATTTTAAATGGCATTATTAATAATAGTTCTTGTAACACATTGTCACACAAAAATTTGAGGTTAAATGTTAAATTATGGCTTTCAAAGAACAAGGCAGTGCTTACTCAGCCAACTGATCACTCTTGATTTTAGTGCCATTTGAGAGAGGCCCAGGGACATCACTCGAGAGAGCAAAGTTGACATCCCAACAAAGTTAAATTTCTCCCCATTTGAATTCTTCTCTAGTTGCCCTAAATACACATAGAAATATTTCATTGCTTCAGAAACAACTTCTACACAGAATTCGCAGAACCCAAGGCTAGTTTTTCCTTGTTTGGTTGTGTGTATGTTTTGTTAGCACACGTCAACACTATTTACCTCACAGCTTTCCATTCAGGTTTAATTTTGGGGTTTCCAAAAATTATCAGTAACAAAAAAACCAAATTGGGAAATGACAGACATTTTTTCTCACAAAGGATTAATGAAATTAAGAGATGACATTTTAAATAGAAATTCAAGCCATACATTTTATTTTTACAGTAACATGAAATGACACTTTTACTTTCACCATAATTACTAAAATATAAACATAAGCACTAAAAGGAAAAATTGTGTATTTAAATAGTTATTTACTTATTTACATTCTAGATCAAGAGTTCATCTCAGGTTGTGAAAAAATGGAATTGTATCTACATAAGGATAAGACCAGATTTTCTTGAATATAACTGAGAGTAATTATAGTGAAATATAAGTACTTTTAAAGAAACCAAATGGGTAGAAATATATGAAGACAAAATAAAATTAATATGCTCAATTACTTAATGCTTGATATGATCAAAAACTTATTTTTTAACTTCTCCTACATTATGTTATCACATGGAAAGGGTAAAATAGTATTTAAATTACAAAAACATTAAGACAGAGAAATGATTCTGAATCAAGAACCAATGGAAACTGTTTCAGCCATTGGTCAGATGAATGATCTATTTGACTGGAGATGAGGTACCTGATGAATTTGAAACATTGCTAAAATATCAAAATTGCCAGTTTACAAAGATATCATTTATAAAGGAGAAAATGAAAAATTAGTCAATAACCCAGATCCGCATGTAAAGTCATTTTAGCTTTTTTTTTGGACAGTACCTGAAAAAGTGAACTTGAGTTTTCTAGAATATAAAATCACTCCACAGAAAACAAAATACTACATGCATTGAATGGGAAGAAAGAAAGATAAATTAAAGGAAGGAAGGAAGAATTACGAGAGAAGAAAATTACACATAGCAAGAGAGAGAAATACAGGAAGAAAGAAAATGAGGTGAAGCGCTCCCACATGGGCAAGATGGAGAGTTCTCAGTGAAAGATTCAGGAGAGGACCAGAAAGTAAGAGGAAAAGACAGAGATCTAAGCAGTGTTGTTTATTTGTGTGTTGCACTTCTGAAAGCAATTCATCTCTGGTTGTGTTAATAAAGATGGTGATGACAAGAACAAACATTTCAAAGAATTTACTGTGCTAAGCACTTCACATGTATTGTCTCTTGGAACACTTAAAATAACTCTGGAAGAGTTTACGGATGAGTTAATTAATTAATGGTCAGAAAGATTAGAAAACTTTTGCTTGGCCACATGGCTGGTAAAGGTTTTATAAAGAGAGACTATGCATAGCTGATTTCTAACTCCAATGCCTGGGTCCTTATTAGTTTTGCTCTGGTCTCTCCCCGAAGGCCCTTCAAAGCTGTTCTAAAAAGAACAATACGTTTGACCTACTGAGTATTTGGGGCAGGTGGCGGGTGGTGGTTAGGAATGCTGCAGCACTCATGCTTCTAGCTTGGTTAAATCCAAGCCAAATGTCTCTGTACCTCCTCTAAAGTACCCCTGAGCTTTATACCATAAAGGATATTTGTGAGTGGAAGGGGAGGAGAGACAAAGAGGCACTCAATTTTTGCAAAATGAAGAGAGGAAGAAAGGAAAACAAGGAGAGAGGGAGAAAAAGACAAAGAAGAAAGAAGGAAATCAAGGAAGAGATGTTAAAGCCCAATAAAAGTCTAACATTTTGGGAATATTAATTAATTAGAGTTATTCTCTTGCAAAAAGGAAGAGGCTTGCATAATTTAAGTTTGATACCAACCACATAGTTACATGAGATAAAAAAGTCTGTGAAATAATAGCTAACACCTAACACTCACGTGAATTATTCTTCTAACCTGTATTAACCAGTTTAAAGTAAACCAATTCTATCAACTGAATTCTATTATTATTCCTACTTAACAGATGTGGAAACTGAATCTGAGAAAGGTAGGTGACAGCCACCAAAGTCCCGCAGCTAAAAGTAGCAAAGCTGGAATACAAACTTAGATTGTCTTCAGAGTCTACTTAAAATGTAAAAATATAAATATTAATTAATGTCAGTAAATCTTTTGACTGCCTCCACTCCAGCATAGTAGCTTTGAGCAGGGATAGAACAATTCATTTTAAATATTAATGTCTATACAAATCTCCTGCTGTAATGCAGATTCTGATTAGTAGATCTGAAGTGGGGCCCAGGATTCTGCATGTCTAATAAGTTCTGTTAAAAGTGATTAAAGGAGATAATTTAGGTGATACACATGAACTTCATTTAACACTTGATGAAGCCGGCTGCCTGCTCGGGAGAACTGCAAAACAGGGCAAAAAGCAGGAAGTTTTTATAGGGTAAAGAAAAAAGAACAAGGAAGAGACGGATATATGACTGGCTGGAGCCACACCATCAACTTTGTCTGGCGTGAGAAGGAAGAAGGAAATGAGTCCAGAGCGCAGAGCTGGCTTGGCTTTGGGGACTGGCTGACTGGATAAACTGTGTTTCTGGTCAAGCAAAGCATCTACAGGGTCTTGAAAGGTATCTAAGTTTCAGTTTGTCTTGGTGGTAGCCCCGGGGAAGGAGTGGCTCCATCTTGGGCTTAGAAAGCTCTTTTGATAGTTTCCCAGTGACACTGATGTTGGTTCACAAAACAGGTCTGTACATAGCGAAGGCTTCTGAAAGGAGTGAGGGGACAGAGTGATGTGAAATGACCAGGAGAACGGTAAGGATAGGTTCAAATTGCCAAGGTAGAGTTAAAACAAATGACTACTTATAGATCTTTAGAGATGAGGTAGTCTGAGAGGTCATAAGACCAAATTAATTACTCAGCCATAAGAAAAGATGAAACACTGCCGTTTGTGACAACGTGGGTGGATCTTGAGAATATCATACTAGTGGAATAAGACAAAAAAATTAAGAATCATATGATTTCACTCATATGTGGGATCTAAAACTGAAGGCAACTAATGAACAAATAAAAACAAGCAGAAAAACCTCATAGACACACAATAGCATGGCGGTTACTAGAGGGAAGTGGGGTGAGGAGTCATGAAGGGTAAAGGGTTCAAATACATGGTGATAGAACAAGACTTGACTTTGGGTGGGGGGCACACAATATAATATGCAGATGATCTTAGTAACCAATGTCACTCCGATAAATTTAATAAAAAATGAGGTCACACTTGAAGGGACCTATGGATTGATTACACAGCAGGTCAGTGATGACAACCTGTGTATTCTGCCGCAGCAATTCTGAAGGATGTACCCACTTTCACTGTCTAGCTTAGATTAAGGAGGATTGACCATGCCTATTTTTAAAAAAGGTTTGAGGACTTTTTCTTCTACCTTCATTAAAATGTATACCTGGTGTGAAATGAGTTATAAATGAAAGGGCTTTGTATTAGTGAGCATTCTGAGAGAAACAGAACCCAGAGGAAATCTATCTATCTATCTATCTATTGATCTATCATCTATCTATCAACTATCCTCATCTATCATTGCCTACCAATACACATAGTACATATACATACTCGCACACACATATAAAAGCATTATTATAAAGAAATGGCTTAGGCAATTTTAGAATATGAGAAGTCCCAAGATCTACAGCTGGAGAGCCAGCATTGTGATGGAATAATTTTCAGTCTGAAAGCCAGGAGGCTTGACATCGAGAACTAATGTTCCCGTTTCAAAGTCTACAAGAAACTCATGTCCCAGCTGCAAGCAGTCAGGTAGGAGGGGTTCCCCCTTATTCATGAGTGGGCCATATTTTTGTTCTGTTAAAGGTCTTCATTTGATTGCATGAGGACTGCCCGTATCTGGAGGACAATCTGCTTTGCTCAGGGTACTAATTCAAACGTGAACTTCATCAAAAAGCACCCTTACAGACACACCTAGAATAACGTTTGACCAAATAGCTGGGCACCCATAGCCCAGTCAAGGGCACGTGAAGTAATAGGCTTTGAAAACTTGACTTAATATATTAAAAATAATTCATATATAAATATGACAGTTTTGTAGTCACAACTAAGTTTTGAATGAATCAAGGCTATAAACATCCTGAGAAACCATACCTTGTCTAATTTTATAACTTTAGGTATCAGCAATGAAAATACTATTTTTTAAATTTTTTTTAATTTTTAAATTACAGTTGACATACAATATTATATTAGTTTCAGGTATAAAGCCCAGTGATCAGACATTTATATAACTTATGAAGTGATCACCCTGGTAAGTCTAGTACCCATCTGACACCATCCCCAGTTATTATAATCTTATTGACAATATTCCCTATGCTGTACGTCATGTCCCCATAATTACTCTGTAACTACTGATTTGTACTTCTTAATCCTTTCACCTTTTTTACTTAACACCCCCACCCCACTCCCATCTGGCAGCCATCAGAATGTGGAAATGCTATTCCTCTTCTTTAGGTGCCCAGCAGGTTGTGTTGTGCATTCATTTATAATGTGAGTACTGGAATTATCGTTATTACTTAATTGCCTCTTTTGTGAAGAAAAATAAAACCAGCAATCTTGGTTTAATGAGTTGAACAACTTGAAACTGTTATTCATAAGCTAGTAGCTATTTAAGTCTCAGTTCTCCTACATGCAAACTTGTCGACCCAGGGAAAGTTACTTTAACCTCTGAATTTGAAGTTTCTTCCTCTAAAAACATGGAATACAAATAGGACGTTTCACTTGTTGTGATGGTTAATTGAAGTAATACATTAGAAGGCTCCTATCCCAGTGTCTGGCACTTAGTAAAATACCAGTAAATGCTGGCTACTATTGCTTTCATTTCTAAAAATTTTTCCGAGATAAATTACTATTCCTATATTTAGCAAGTATGGAGTATGCTGCCTTTAATGTGTTCCACATTACAATAAATTCCACACATTAAGTCCTCAAAGTCTAGGTGTAAGAATAAAACATATTAAGTTGTTATATTCTACCGTAAGATATTTTTGAAAAAATTTTCTAATGTTATAGTACTTTAAATGGATAGTTAATGACCACTCTCTTGCATAAAATCGTACTGTTAATATATACTTGGCAATTTAACAGAATTTTATTTCTTGTGTGTAGAGTCTCTTATGGCTCACTCTTGCTATTAGTGATTTTACTCCGTTCCTTCGACTTCTGCAGGGAAAATCATGATAAAATTCAAATGAATAAGAATATGTGACAGAATAATTTAGTGTTTGGCATTATGTAGCTATGGCTATTCTTGCTAAAGTACTCTGAAGATGAAGACCGTCAGTTTGTTGAAAAGAATGATTATCATGTAAGCTCCTTGTATAATATATTGTAGATTATAATTAAAATGTTCAGCTAATAATATAAATTTCTGCTCTTCTATTTAACTTATCAGTTAAAAGAATATTACTGAAGATATTTACTGATAAGAACTAATTCCCTTTGGAGTCTTAGTGATTTTCTAATGTAGCATTGAGGTTTTGTCAAAATGCCCTAAGACTCAGAACATTAGACAGTAACTTTTTTTTAATCAGTGATTTTCTAATATAAAAGCAGTTCTTATAAAGCACAAAATTGTTTTATTTCTGTATCTACTAACTTGAAATTTAAGGAAAGACATTGCCACTAATCCTTCAGGAAAAGAGCGGTGTGAAACTTATGCCCCAAAGTAGCCACATGGCAGTGGACCCAAAGTGGATTCGGAGCTAGTGGTTTCATATTCTAGTCAGCCTAGGCAGTTCTCTTACATTTTGAACTTAAATAAAAACTTGTATGCTTCAATTTACCCAATTTTAAAGACATAGTTAAAAACAGCACAAACAGACTGAGAATGTGAACCTACCTTCCTACTTACCCCAAATTCCTTGATTTAAAAGGAAAAATATATGTCTTATAAGGAAGAAATTTCTTGCCTGGCAAGGTGGCTCAGTTGGTTGGAGCACCATCCCGTGCACCAAAGGTTGTGGTTTGATCCTTGGTCAGGGCACATACCTGGGCTGTGGGTTCCATCCCTGGTCGGGGAGAGGGTAGGTGGGGGTCCAACTGATTGATGTTTCTCTCTCTCCTTTCCTCTCTCTAAAGTCGATGAATATATCCTCAGGTGCAGATAAAAAAGAATAAATCCCTGAAGATTTTAGGTCTCTGGTCCAGAAATGTGGAAACCAATTGAAGAGAGTTGCATATGGATTAGTGAAGGAACTCACGGCTCTAAATTCATAAATCGATATGTACTTGGGAGGACCTCTGTGGTTTCAGAAGCAGTTCAGGTATATGTCTCAAGGGCAGCAATACTAGAAGAAAGAGGATGGTCCTAGGACAAGGATACTAAACTGTGTATATTCACGTGGAGAGCCCAAGTTAAATTCCCCTTCTGTACCCAGTAAACTTCATGTACGGAAAAAAAAAAACCATATAGAGAGGAAGAATGAATGTTTCAGCAACACTTGAAGCAATACTGGCTTCTGTGAGGGTGAGTCATGGAAGTTCACGGGGAGGTAAATAGCATAATTTGTCTCCTTAACATAATTGAATACAAACAACAGAACTGTCTCAGGGTGAGTGAAAGTGCATTCTTGGTAGGAATATAAAGCAGCCAGAGAAAAAGAACATGTTATCCATACTCAAAATGAAAAGATATTTGTTTAAGTTAAAATGAGCTAAAGTCAGTTCACATTGCATAATTGTAAATCCAATGAATGCATCCTGCATGACTCTTCTGCACTTTATGAAGTAAATATTACCATTACATATATATGGTCATAGTTTATTTTCTTTATTTTTTGTTCTTTTTATTTTTTATTGTATTTTTTCATTACCATTTAGGCCCCTTATACCCCCCTGCTCCCACAATCATCACACTGTCTCCATATCCATGTGTCCTTTTTCTTTCTGCTTAATCCCTCCACCCCTCATCTCCCCCACCCTTAGCTGTCAGGCTGCTCTCCATCTAAGAGTCTGTCTCTATTTTGCTTGTTAATTCACTTTGTTCATTAGAGGCCACAAATGAGTGAAATCATATGGTATTTATTCATAGTTTATTTTCTTTTGCTATATCATGAACATAAAATAAGCTTTTTGGGTCTTCTCTGTATAGCTCTTCATTTGTCTTAAAAACTTGAGTTTCCCTTGACTCTCTTTTTCGTTCATTGTACACAATCAGTCACTGTGATTTGTTCAGTGTTGCACATGTTACCTTTTGCTTATATAAACGAAGAAAATATCAAGATTGTTGTAAAATTTACATGTAAAAAGAAGCTCTTTTTTTTTATAGGTGTGGAATTATGAGGCTGTTAGACTGGAGCTACTATTGCAACTTTGCCATTATGAGAAAAACATGCCTGAAAAATAGAGCCGAGTTGTGGGAAGTGAGGCTCGGATGTGGAACCAATGCAATGCATGATGGTAGCATCACTGGTGTCCCTTATCAGTTTGTACTTGCATCTGGGCTTTTCATTCCCTCTTTGCTTGTGGCATTTAGGGTTGGGTTCTCTTGTGCATGGAAGTGAGAGATTCCTGACATAAACTTGATTCTCCATCATTTTTACTTTGGTTTAAGATTTTATCACTTTTCTCACAGATTGCTCTGAAGTCTCCCTACTGATCTCTCCTGCTGTAACATCTGCCATTAGTTCTGCCTGCCACACAGCTCTCAAAATGACCTGCTTAACACACAAACCTGACCTTGTCATGTCCCTGCTTACGTCTTTTCTGACTATAGAATAAAGGTCAGTCTTTAACCTTGTGTGTGAACCTCTGCAAGATAAAACCCCACCTAAGTCTGTGACCTAATTTATCACCTCCCTCTTTCTCTCAGTATTCGTATATCAGCAGCATTGAAGAGAAAGTGAATTACATGTATTTTTTCTTACAAACAGTGTGGTGTTTTTTAACAGCTTCACTTTACTCTTTCTCTTTCTCCTTCTCCTTGCATAGAATGTCCTTTCATTATGCATGTTGCAGAGCCTAACCAGTATTATTCATTCTCCTTTAAGAATCAAATTATGCTTATTAAAATTCCCCTTACCTCACATTATGTTAAACCTAGGTGAAGTGTTCTTAACTTGTGCTTCAGAGTCTAATGATTATTTTTCTCATTGTATTTACCATGTTGTATTGAAAGGTTGTGCTCATCTCTGGTCAACCCCTTCTCTCACCACCACCCAACCCACTTGTAAGACCATGTCTTATTTTTCTTAGAATCACTAGCATCTTGATACGTTCTTGGCAACTAATGCCCAATAAATGTTTATTGAACAAATGAATGTGTAGCAGAAAAATGAATGTGTAGCTCCACCTTGATACTTAGCTTTTCCATTACAAGACTCTAGTTGAACAGAGACCATGGAAACATATTTCCATAGAAAACAAAATTAAAGGGAATGTATATTTCAGCAAACAAAATTTAAGATCAAAATAATTCTTTGTCAGGCTCAAAAACCATGATTGCAGCCTCTTCTTTCAACCACTGAAAAAACCGTGATATTTAACTCTGCAGAAGAGAACTTAGTACACTGGTGCAATTTGACAGAGGTTGAATCTGTACATCAACTTAAAAACTGAGTTCATACAATCTTTCATTGCAGATGAGTATCTCTTCAATATCTATCAATTAAAGTCAAATTGACACTTCTGTTTTCAATTAGCTAATGCATTGCATTAAAATTTCCTAACCTCATTATACTTTATGGACAGCCTAATGACTGCTATATATTTCAATTTCACAAGAACAGGAAGAATGGGTGCCTATTCTAAATTTTATTTGATATTTACGCCTTTCCATATGACTGCAAGAAGTGCTCTTTTCCCTATTGCTCCAGTAGGGATTTTCCTCTCTCTTCCTCACTATCTCTTCTTCTTTTTTTCACAGCAAAAGCCAGTACTGCCCAGTCTCCCCAGTTCCCCCAAATCCCTACCCATAATACATTCAATCCTTATTCTTCACTGTATCGCAGCATTATTTCAGCTCACTGTAGGTCCAGGTCCAATTTCAAAGGTCTGGCAGGATTTTTGGGTAAGGTGAAAGAGGGAGAAACCCTTTGTGGTACCTGTTACCTTCTGTCCAATACTACAGCCTCACTCTGGGGCTCCATTTCTTTGCATTTTGATTCTTAGACGATTGTAGGTGAATTCATAAGACTCTGAAAGTCAACTGAAATCAAAAGAACATTTCCCTCTCTCTTTTTCCCTTTCATATTGTAAGCTAGAAATTTAATCCACATTCTCTGTACCTAAGAAAAATAAAAATTCTCTTACCTCTGTGCCTTTTTCTAGTTGCTACCCTTTTCCCTCTTCATCACCTTCTAGAGCTGTCAAAGCATAGATTATCTCTTCTCCTTTGTGTTTCATTCATTCTTCATCATTAATTTCACTGTGAGATACAGCCTACATAAAAAAATATATAAAATATACATTAATTTTGAAGAGTAATTGTAAACACCCCTGTTGTCATCACCCAGGTCAACAATAAGACACTGCCAAGCACCCTGTGAACCGGTGCCTCTGCTCACAGACACCTCTTTCCTGCTGAGAGTTATCCACTAGTATGATTTTTTGGTAATAATTTTGTGACTTTTTAAACTTTACTACCTTAAGTAGATACATAAAAATATGGTTTAACTTTACCTATTTTTCTATGTTTATACATATACAATCATAGAGTATGGATGCTTTTTTTACTCCATATAATGTTTGTGACATTCATCAGTTTGTCCTATATTGCTAGATTGTTTATTTTTACTTCTGTACACTTTACTAATGAGGAACAAGGTGAATGTTCTTGTATATATTTCCTGCTTTGTATAAAAGAGTTTCTCTGGATTATTCACCTAGGGTAGGCTTGCTAGTTTATGGAGTATGTGCACCTGCAATCTTCATAGATGAGAACAAACTGTTTTCCAAACTGGCTGTATGAGTCTTCAGTCACACCAACACTCTATGAGAGTTGATGTTGCCAAATCCTCACTAGTACTAGTTATTGTCAGATCTTATACTTTTTGCAAACCAGCCTTTGAAAACTATCTTAATGATCATCTAAATGTGCTCCTCTTACTTCTTTCTCTTTAGTTGGACAGAATCCACAGAAATAAGAGACACAAAGCTAGTAGAGTGGGTTGAATGGTGACCACCTCAAAAGATATGTCTACCCAGAACTTTTGAATGTGGCTTTATTAGGAAAAATAGTTTTTGCAGATGTCAGTAAGGTAAGGGTCTTGAGCTGAGATTATCCTGTGTAGCATTGGCCCTAAATCCAATAACAAGTGTTTTTATAAGAGAGATAGGAAAAGCAGACAGGACACACAGGAAAAAAGATAACATGGAAACTGAAACAAAAGATTGGAATATGCAGTCCAAGCCAAGGAACACCTAGAGCTATCAAGCAAGGAAGGATTCTTTTCCAGAAACTTTGTAGGAAGTACTATGGTGGCAAAACTGATTTTGTGAGTCTGACATCCAGAACTGTAAGAAAATGCATTTCTGCTACTTTAAGTCACCTAGTTTATTTCGGAGATATAAGGAAGTCATGAGGATTAGTTTCTATTGCTGTTTAACAAATCACCCCAAATTTAGTTGCTTAAAAACAGTGTAATTTATTAGTTTACCATTCAGGAGGTCAGAATTCTGAAATGGTTCTCACTAGCTAATATCAAGGCATTAACTGGACTGAGTTCCTTCTAGTTTCTCGGGGAGAATCCTTGGCCTTTTCATCTTCTAGCACCTGCCTCTTGTCTTGTGGCCTCCTCTGTCTTCAAAGCCAAAGTGGCCAGTAGAGTCTTTCTTACCAAGAAAGGGAAGGAGACACAGTTCTGAACTAGCAGAAGAACTTACAATGAAAACATACAATTCTGATAAATTCACAAAAAGAAACAAATAGGCCTGGGATCATGGACTCTGGCTAGAAGTTCCCATCCCCCACCTCTGCTCCCCATGACCTCTCACCCTCCTGACTCATATCCCAGGCTGCTAGAAGTCCTCTCCTGCAGCACAGTATCTGCCACCTGTTTAAAGTAGTCTTTGTTCCCACTAATTTATTCCATGAAAATTGACCTCGAAAAACCAAAATCTTGTATAATTGAAAATGAATAAAAGAAAACTTACTTGCATAATATTATATTACTTTTCTAAATCTGCAATTCATACTTTCCTGTTTCAAGTAATTATTTCAATGTGTTTTATTCAAATATGGGCTCATAGCACACTTTTGCTTTTGAACTTAATTTGGTTCTTCATAAATTTCTTCTCTTCAGAGAAATAGAATACCGACACATTCTGGGTTTAATCGTCACAGGTTGCATTGTTATTACCTCTAAACATAGGAATAATTAGTGAACATTTTACCAGGGTTTTTTT
>VMDR010031533.1:0-12010 GCA_007922815.1 Macrotus californicus | reverse complement strand
AGGCTGAAAGGAGATGATGAAAGGATAGAATTTAACTTGAATTTAAAAGGTCGAAGGGATTGGAATTGTTCTGTTTGAGAATCGCCTACCTTGTCTCTAGTCACTTCTTGCTTTGCACTATGTGCTTCAGTGAACTGAAATGCTTATAACATTTCACTGCCCTACCCACCTTTCTATGTCATTTCTCACCACCATGCCTGTGTACCATGCTGTCCATTCTGTTTAGAATACCCCTTTGTCCACATATTGGTCATTTACTAAGAGTTAGCACTTACTGAGCTCTTACTTGGTATCTAGAGCCATACTAACTTTCAATCTTTCATTTATTGATTTTTTTTTAGAGAGAGAGAGAAAAAAAAAAGAAACCTCAATTTGTTGTTCTGCTTATTTATGCATTCATTGGTTGATTCTTGGATGTGCCATGACTGGGGATCAAACCTGCAACCTTGGCGTATGGGGACAATGCTCTAACCAACTGAGCTACCTGGCCAGGGCCATGCTAAATATTTTAGATGCAGTAGTTCATTTAATACTCATATAAACCTTTTGAAGTAGATACTGTTACTTCCATTTTACATAAAAGTAAAGGAGGCTCAGAGAAGTATGTTAACTCACTCAAGGACACAGAGCTAGTGAAAGGAACCAGGATTTGGACCCACATATTTCTGATTCCAGAGTCTGACTTCTTTTATTAGCTTTGCTCCTGTGATAAGATGAACAGATTTCATTGGGGGAGACATCAATATGAGAGAAACTGGGGAGGTTCCTGGAAAAGACTGAGTGAGCCATCAGACTGAGATGTAAATCTGACCACTGGTGAAGGGAGAGGGGAAATGGTTAGGTGGGGACATCGAAGATTGCCATATAGTTAAAGAAAGGTTCAGTCAAAGTCTGCAATCAGTGGAGTCTTACATTTTCTTACAACAGGCCTGACTTTGTGCCACTGGTGTGCTTAGTCTCTTGGCTAGGAGCAGTTTTTTACACACTTAGTGATGAGTTTCATAACACAGTACCTTGGGCCCTTGCTTATGCTCCTTGTAGTTCAGTGCTTCTCAACTGGGATGATTTTTGTCCCCCTAGGGGAATTTTAGCATCGTTCAGAGACATTTTTGATGGTCACAAATCAGGGAAAGGAGCTCCAGGCAATATAGAGTGGAGTCCAGAGATTGCTGCTCAACATCCCACAATGCAGAGGATAGCCTCCATAGCAGAATGATCTGATTCAAAATACCAATAATGCTGAGGCTGAGAAACATTGCTGTAGTTGGAGGCCTGCAAGGGGTATTGTCTCATCTGCTGCAGTTCTTCACCTCTCTATCATATAGCCTCTACCAATGTGCTTTCTCTACTTTTCCCCTGACACTTGGTCCATCAGGTACCCTAGCTCTCTTGCTTTCACAGGACTCTGCATACACCCATCATAGCACATACCAAGCTGCATTGTTGTTGCATGTTCACTTATGTATTTTACTATGTGATAATGTGTACAAATGTTTTTGTGTGCATTGTACACGGGATTATTATACCCATCTTATACCCATGGTATGTAATAATCATTATACCTATATATAATGTGCATCATTATTTTTCCCTAAAAATTCTGGATAAAAAGTTACACATTATACATGACAAAATACTGTAGCTATCTCTCTCAATGAACTGTGAGAACCTTGAAGGCAAGATCTCTGTCTTCTTTTTCTTTGAATCCTTTGCACCCAGTTTAGGGTCTGGCACCTAGTAAATGTTTATTAAATAAATGAAGGTAACAGAAAACTCTAAAGCAGTTTAATAGTAAATTTTTAGTTATGATGGGTTGTCACATAGCTCCTTTTCAGGACCCATCTACCATACTGGCTCTCATAACTCTCTGCTTAATGGTCTTCAATATAGCAAATTCCTTCTGAATATTTTCACTTGACGGTCCTAGAGGAGCTCAAACTCAGTATGTCAGTAATAAAATGTATGGTCCTCTCTCAACCTGATTTTCTACGTCCCCCTTTTCTGTGAGTGGACCCATTATTTATCCAGTTATTGAAACTAGAAATTGGGTAGTCACATCTGTTTCCTCATTCCCCCAACATCCCTATGTCACTAAATCCTAAAATTTTGACTTTTCTTAGTGTCTCTCAAATCTTCCTCCTTCACCCCATTTCCACTGCCATTGCCTCAACAGTGGCTCTCATCACTTCTCTTCTGAATGATTGCCCAAGTCTCCTAACTCATCACCCTGCTTCCAGTCCTGCCACACAGCCCCTCCAATTTACACTCTGCACTGCTGCCAGAGTGATAGTCTTCACACACGTCTAAGTATATTATCCTCTTGCTTGAAATGCTTCAAGGACTTCTTGTGATCTTCAGGATAAAGTTCAAACTTCTTATCACAGAGCTCATGACTTTTATGACCTGGACCCCTGCCTGGCTTTCCAACCTCATCTCTTATCACTTCCTCACACAGACCTTTGGCTCTAAGTGTTTCTCAACTGGGGGCGATTTTGTCCCCCAGGGAACATCTGACAATGCCTAGAGACATTTTTGGTTGTTATAGTTCAGGGAAGTGAGGTGCTACTAGCATCTAGTGAGTAGAATTCAGGGATATTGCTACTAAACATTCTGCAATGCACAGGACAGTCTCTCACAACAAAGAGTTATCCAGACGAAAATGTCAATAGTAATTGTGTCAGCTACCTATCGTTCCTGGGATGCCTTTCTTTCTCTTTTTCATTTGGCTAACTCCCACTTGCCCTTATAAAACTGGATTTAATTCTCACCTCTGCTGGGAAGCTTTTTCTTTCCTCCCGGTCTAAATCAGATGTCCCTCCTTTGTGTTCCCATGGCCCTCAGTTCCTTCCCTCTTATAGCACTTATTAGATAGCATTGCAAATATTTGATTGTCTGTTCTCTGGAGAGACTGAACTTTTTGACAGCAGGGAACACAGTTTATTCACATTTGTATCCCCTGCACTTGCATATGGTACATATTCCAATAAATGTTTGAGTATATGAATGAATGACCACATGATCCAAATAAATGACTGCTCAGATCCAAAAAAGAATAGGAGATACCTAAAACTTTTACTGTGATGTTAGGTCAGTCAATTGATCAGACATTGACTTTCAAAGGATCCTTTGATTTATCCATCAGTATTTTTATTGGTTACCTACTCTGTGCCAGACACTGAGCCCTAGACACTGAGAACCTAACATTGAGTAAGACAGACATTTGTAAGTTGCCTCAAAGAATTTACAAATATATTTGACTGAAATCTAGTTAGTCTAAGTAGACCACTTTGGAGAATTCAGTTAAGGGTCTAGAAATAAAATATATTTAAAAGTTTGAATGCTTCTTAGTCTGGTTTGATTTGCTTGCAGTAAATTGATCACCTTGCAAATCCTTGGTGTAACAGGCATGCCCTTCCCCTGAGAAATACCCAGAGTAGAAATGCAGCTAAACTTGCTCTATTTGGGCCCTGACTCTCCAGCCAAAGGAAAGACTCTATCTGCAAGATAAAAAGAAGGTTACTGATCTGAATAGGCTGCAAAATAAGTGAAGACCACCCATTTCCTTAATTGACTTTGTAAAAAGAAAAGGAAAGCTCATTACCCATCTTGTCAGTTGCCTCACATCTCTGGAGCTAGGGCAGCAATTGAATAATGAAAAGCTCACTAGTGCAGAAACAGTTAACATTAACTTTGGCACTGTGTGTCAAGTGAGGTTTGGGCCTGTTATCTATTCCAAAAGAGTCCCTCCAACTCAACTACAACATTAAGATATCCAAATGCAAAGGGATAAATCTCTACATTTTTAAAGTGGGTCTAATCTAATGATATTTATTTGACTTATTTGAGTAGCTTTGAGCTGACCTAATGCTAGAAAATGACTTATTTTGACTTCAATTGTGAAAGGTGAAGTACTAAGCTCCATTGTGGGAAGGACAGTATCATCCAGATACCCAGAGAAATTTCCAACTGAGATAACTGTGGGAGTTATTATGAAATCTTTGGATGGCAGAGGAAACCTCCAATTTATTTATGCATACACTGAGCAAATATTTATTGAGCATCTACTATACATCAGGCACCATTGTGGGTGGTAGAGACATAGCAGTGGGGGTGGAGGGCAGATGAAAATCCCCATCCTGATGTCTCCGTACTAGTATTCTTGCATACTATAGGGTAAATATTTGGCAAACAAAGGTAAGCTGCTCTGCGTGTGTGTAAGAATGCCTATTGGCCTTTGGTCAACCTCTCCGACACCCTCCTTCACCCTCCACTCAAAGGAAGGTCTGGCAAGTACAGATGTTGGGTTCCTTTACAGATTCAGTAACTTTGGAAGAACTGTACTTGATGGATATGTCAAATCATTGGTGAAACTGTCTTGACCCTTAGGTGCAATTTTAGTTTCTCCCTAAACACCTACCCTGCCTTTCAGGACTCAAAGGCTTTAAATGGAATCATTCTCTGGGTCCATAATTAAGCTCATCTGTTTGCATGTTCAAATCTTGAGTGTGCCTCTTGGGCATTTGGAGAGCATTTAGCACACTCAGCAGCCTCTGCAACAGAAGCCAAAGTGGCAGCAGGAGTGCATTCCATAAAAGCAGCTCTCTTCCTAGAGCCCATAATTAGAACGTGTTAACTACATCCTCTTTGCATCTGGTACACAGCAATTCAAGGGTGACAGAGGCAGAATGGAAATGGGTCTCATAAAAATGTTCTCCTATCTGTAAAGGTAAGAAGTTGGTTTTTATTCTCACTTGTCCACTGGAAGTCAAGTTTTTTCCCTGGCCAAGGTTAGACACCAATGAAAGCCACACTATTCTCAGAAATAGGCATTCTATGTAAAACACCACCGTTTCTGCACACCATAAGAGTTCAAAAAATGATAGCTATCATCATCATCACCATGATCATCATGATCATCATGATCATCATCATCATCAAATCAATACTTCACTGTCTTACAGAGAATGAAGTACTGTAGAAGAAAACACATTGGACTGAGAGGATTTCAAGTCTGTGATCTCGTTTTGTCACTAAATAATCATGGGGTCTTTGAGAAGTTCACTTAATGTTAAGACTGGGATGACACCCCTGGCACAGTACACAGGGGAGTCTTTGGCAGTAAGGAATAAGGAAAAATGAAGAAGCAGAAGGAATCATAAGTGGGGCAGCTTGGGGCTAAGGAGGAAATAATCAAGTTGCATAGTATGATTGAATATCCGGATCTGCCCTTCATCCTGCTCCGTGGCATGGGAGGCTGACCCATATGGACTGCGTTAATGGGTTCCCTTGCCTCTTGACTTCTCATTGTGTTTGGCGCCAATTGGAGATTGGAGGGTGAGAGGAGAGTGCAGTTGGAATATTGATTCCTGAAGCTCTTTCTTGATGAGTGGAGTACTGGCATCTGCTGTTTCGCTCTACTGAAGGCCACGAGCTCCTATAAAGTCACAGGCTTTATACTGTTCTTTGATCCTTGGCCTTTCAGACCTACGAGGGGTAATGGCTCCCTGATGTTACTATCTGCACGATACTTCCCCTTCTCTAGTAAGGTTCCTACAGTCTACCTACACCTTTGTAAATAGCCCCTTTGTTAAATTCTCCTCAGATTACTCAGTTTGAGTGTGCCCAGACCTTAACTGATAAACCTGGGTGGTTTTTGTACTATATCCTAAGCCTGGAGTGACGTCAGTATCATGGTGGCATAAAACATCTCTCCTTTTTGTTTCTCAAGCCCCTAGCACAGTGCTTGGCACAGGTAAGCACCCAGTATAGATTAGTTAGTGAATAAATTAATGAACTTGAGTGAGGATGGCAGGGTGAGCTAAAGGAAATAGGTAATTTAGGTATGATTCTGGTCAAGGAAAGCCAATCTGATAAATGGAATAGCCTTAGGATAAGTGGGTAAGATTTAGGGAGAACAGGATCTAGTTCTCAGAAGAATGCTGGCAAAAATGGAGCAAGAATAGTATCTAAGACCTAGTCACTGAGGTTCAAGGCAGGGCCAAAATATGTGTATTCAATGGCAGATAAAGCAGCAATACACAGTTAGATATAATTATTAAGATTTGGGCGGGGAGGGGAGAGTATCCTGGCTGGTGAACATAAGGTCTGGGATTTATTGAGCAGCAGTAAAGGAGTTTAATTCACCAGGCTGACATAGTGTGAAGACTCTTAACTATTCATTTATGTACAGTATTCATTGAGCTCCTTATTCTTATTTTGACACTCACAAAACAATCTTCATAACTTTATTCAGTCTCCATCATCTTCCTTCCTTGGGAGAGAATGCACACAGAGGCCAACAGCTTCATTTTTCAGTATAAAATAACAAGTGACTATGTGTGTAGGGGTTATGAACAGAGCCACTAGAATCAGTCAAACTTTTATAAGAATCCTAATTTGACCAGTTTGGGCAAGTCACAATGCTTCTGAGTCTCTGTTTATTTACTTTAAAAATGAAAATAGTGATAATATTTTTCTCACAGCATTGCTATGAGTGTTAAATGAGATAATTCATGTAAAGCACTAGAACATTTCTTGGCATATGGTAAATGCAGAGTAAATCGATTTTAGCTTATTAGTGTATGAATATTTATCTTTCTGGTTTATCACAGGCCAATCCCTTGGGTCTGATTAGCTCTAGAGCAACATGTAAAATTAAGTATCTGAACCTGCAAGACTGAGGAGACCCACAACTTGTAGCTACATCTTTATGATGCAACCGCAGCCCTTCCTTATTATATCTCTATGCCAATCACTTGTGTTGTTTAGAGGACAATTATCTGTCCTCTGGGCTTCACCAGCTGTTGCTTAATAGTGCTTATCACTTTTTAATGCCTGTATCCCTTACCTGACAGTGAGCTATATGAAGGCAAGATTAGTCACATGAATAGGGCCTCAGAAATACTTATTGATAGTTTTTAAGAATGAAATTTCATTTGCACACATTCTCCTAGAACCTCAGCCTCTGCTGAAGAATAAGTTGAGTACATCATTCAGGATGTTAGGGCACCTGATTTTCTTCTGTTATTCTAATCCCTATTCCTTCCATTCCCAGACACCTGCCCATTGCTCTGAACAAGTGTTGGGAAACAAATATGGCAGAAATAAATACCATTCAAGCAGTGCCTACACGGCAGGGAGCCCATAAAAGGAAAAGGCCCCTCTAAACTGGAGATCTGTTTATTTTGCAATTAACAAAAGGTCAGGAGGCCTGGCATAGAATCCAAGTGTTACTTTGCTGTGTAAGCAAGAATTGTGGAGGTTTGAAAGTTATTGCTGGGGATTTGGAATTTTTATTATAAATTCCAGGAAGCCAAAGATTTCTTGGTAATATGTGAATCACAACAAAATATTCTGCCCATCCTTTGACCCAAAGTTAGCTCCTTTTTGGTGATATTAGAAGGTCAATAGGTCATGGGAGCTCCACTGGGTTACCTTAAAATGACCCCTTTTGAGGATGTAACAGATTATTAATCAGGAGCCATATCAAGGAGCGATGGCTAGGGAGGAGCAAGCTTTCAACCTTTGATTTAGGAGCTGGGAATTTACAGATCTCTTTCTTCTCTGGGGCCGAAAGTTGGCTTGACATAACTTTAAAAGGAATAGTTGTTTAAATATTGCTCTTTCAACCACAGGGAATTATGGAGTATCATCCATTCAAAGAACATATTGAGCACATATTATGTACCACATGCTGAGCTAGGTGATGGAGCACACAAAAGAATAAGACCTTGTCCTCAAAGCTCTTGATGTTTAGTGGGGACCAGACATGCAATAAGTTGTTATGAGCAACATGATGAAGTATATACCAAAGCATAATGAGACCTGAAGGAAAGAATGGCCCACTGTAGCCAGGGAAGGAGTGAGGGACAGAAAAGATTTCATAGAGGAGATGGTGTATTTCAATTGCATGAATAAAAAGCATCATTTGAAAGAAAAGTGCCTCCCCAAAATTAACTCCCACCTGCTTTGGCTGCAGCATCATTGATCCCACATTTACTTTAGTTCTCTTCTATTGATTTGTGCAAGGTCTGTCCAGAAGGTATCCAGCCATGTAATATGAAAAAATAGAGATATTTATTGAAGAAGATACAGGATATAAGAAATATACATAAGACAATGCCACCTCAGTCCCCTTGAAAGTAGGCACCTTAGGACCTCACACAGTTCTCCCAATCACCATTAGCTGCCATGTTGTATTTTCCTGAATCTCATCAATGGTCTGAAATCTCTTCCCTTTCAAAGGTGATTTTAGTTTCGGTAAAAGCCATAAGTCACAGGGTGCCAAATCAGGGCTGTAGGGGTGCTGAGTCACCTGGGTGATTTGATGTTTCACCCAAAAACTCTGCAGGAGATGTGATGTATGAGTGGGGGTGTTGTCATGATGAAGCTGCCAATCACCAGTCACCCATAGCTGAGGCCTTCTGAATCATCTGAATAGTTTCCACAGAGGAGTGTTCAAGCTTAACCCAAATTTTGATGCAGATTCATTGCTCTACTAGGTTAGTCATTTTAAATGCAATGGCCACACAGTACCCATGCTCACTCAGCACCATCTACCTCCTTCACTGACCAGTACAGTAAAGGTGTCATTGTTCACGCATGTGCATTCCAGTTCACTCTCCTCGGTTGCCAGGTTACATCGATGTTGTGCAAACCATTCTCGTTTTATTAACAATGGCTGGACTTTTTCTGGACAGACCTCATATATATTTGTACTTTGAAAGTTGGTTTTGCATGGACAAAGCCAAAGGAGGTTAGTATTTAGGGTGGGAGGTGGGGGTGGCTGGGATGAGGGGAAATGGTGGGGGGGAAACGGAGACAACAGTACTTGAACAACAATCAAAAAAAGAGAGGAAAAAAGAAAATTTGTTGTGAAGACTTAATGGTAAGATTATGCATCTCGAGTTTGTTGTCTGCCTTTGAAGCTGAAATGTTTTTGCTCTTCTATCCCTCAGTTAATGCATATATTTGGTTGCTTACTTAACAATGGAACATTTCTGTACTACGTGCTATCTCAGACTGGAAACTTTCTGGAAGGGGAATCCTTTTGTTGTTATAAGCTTCCTGCTTTGTAAGACTTTTAAGCTTATTTCATGAGGTACCTGCCAGGAAGTGAGGGATGATAAAGTATTTGGGCGACAAAGCCCAGTCAGAATACCTTCCTCTTAGCACCAGACTGCCTTATCCTACCAGATGCTGACGAGGTAAACTGATATCGCCATAGCCCAGACGCTCCCTTGCTATTGATGAGAATCAGAACCAGAGCTGCATCTTTGTTCCTTTTTCATTCCTCTGGCTCTCAAAATGTTTTCTCAACAGGTCACAAGTCCTGTGATATAAGAAGCGAAACACAACTTTTAATTGACGTGGATTAGAAGCCAAAGACCTATTTTAAAGTTTCTGAACTTGGCTCCGAGGTCTTCCTGGGAAGCTGCAACTACTGCATGCAGACTGGAACCCTTGGTGTGATGGGCTCCCACACACTTTAGAGCTGAAGTGCTCTTTATCTGATTAGAAAAACTAAATTATCATTTTCAATATTCTCATTCCACATGCCCCTTAAGTAATTATGGTTAACTTTTTTTTTGAGCCCATGGTTCATAGTTTTATGATCTTGGAAAGCATTATTAAAAAATAGCACATTACAGGTACCGCAGCAATCCAAGGGGGCATTTCAAATATTGACTACCAGACCAGCTTTAAGGATACTTCTCAGTTTTCCCACTTAGAAGAGCATTTCTAAGCATTAGGAATGCTTAGAAGAACATTTGTTTTCTATGTTTACAAATGAATAAAAGCTAATTTAAGTTGCCATTAGCTTAACAATGACTTTCATGAATCCAAAAGTGAGTCAGTCTTAGAAAAACACAGCTCTTTGGCACTAGGCAAGAAATTCGGTGCCCATTCTTATTGCAATGCAACTTTCTTGTGAGAACTAAAGTAAATAACAAACTGGGAGAAATTGCCACTTACTGATCCTAATAGTGAGTGTCTATGTGTCAGAGAGAAAGAGAGAGAGAGAGAGATCCCCTCTTTTTCTTTATTACTTGCAAACTATTTGAAAAATCTGCCTTAGCAAAATCTCATCTATTTGGACTAATGGGGTCGGGGGCAGGAGGGCCAATCTGAATTAGTGACAGGTTGGAATTCTGGAATGTTTTAAAACATGTCTCTTTATTAGTTGAAGTCTATGTGTACAATAACTCAAACTAACTGCTCACAGTGGCTCCCAAGAGAGATCCCCAGAGCCTTGATTTCAAGAATAGATAAGACCCATTTGTTATTAGCAGTTTCCATCGACTCATAAACAATGTGCTGAAGTCCTTAAAGTTTGCTCCTTTAAGAATATGAAAATGCATTTGTGGCATGGTTTAAAGATTCCTGCCCGGTAGACACCTTCTTCATGAAGAGTGCAAATAGATTCCTCCCTAGAATCTCACACACACAGTTGGTGGCATCTGAAGGATTGAGGTGTGACTGTACTGGTGGGGCAAGGTAAACGGGCTTCACCCAGCTGTCTGTTAAGAGATTCTTAGAATGTAGAGTTGGGCGAAATAACCCCAACCTCACCCCAGCCTCTGCTGTTGTACTTCTGAGCAGCAGAAATGGAGATCACTACCTTTGGGGGTTGGTCAATGCTAATGTTGGAAACGTTTTTTCTTTTCTTTTTTCCTCACCTGAGGACATTTTTTCATTGTTTTTAGAGGGAGAGAGAGAGAAAAAAAATCAATGCAAGAGAGAAGTACCAATTGGTTGCCTTCCATATGTGCCAAGGGACGAAGAATTGAACTCTCAACCTAGGTATGTGCCCTCACTGGGAATCAAATATGTAACCTTTCAGCTACAGGACGATATTCCAACCAACTGAGCCACACTGGCCAGGGTGAAAATGTTTTTTTTTTCTTTACTTTCCATTACTTGGGGGAAGGAAAGACCTTCTAAGCCTGCCTGAGTATGGACTTGCTACATCAATAGCTTTGAAACTACCCAGCCTCCTTCACTTGGGTTTAAAAGTAGGAAGTTGATCTTCGTGGCCTTCCTATCTCCTTTCCTCCCCCACTGCTTCTTCTTTTATTCTGGAGACCCATAATTAAAAAAAAAAAAACAGGAAGCAAATGGTTACCTCCAAACCAGTCCTGTCTTTTACTGGGTTATTTGCTTACTCATAAAGAATTGTGGAAGATTCCAATTCTTCATGATTCGAAAGAAAATTATAACTTCAGAATGGTGTTGACATAGTAGTTTGAGAAATAGATCAGGAGCAGCATCTAGTCAAATCACTCTGTGTGGACAGCCGGCCCTCCTGCCATCCCCAAATGCATTCACCTTTGCTCTGTTAGATAAGGTAAATATCCAGCTCCCTCTCCATATCTGGGCTGAATGTTTGTGTTTGCTTGTCTGTATGGCCTTGACATGCCTGACCACATCACGAAGGGTCTGTATTACAATGTAAACTCCAGCAAAGAATTTGTGTTTGTTAAACTTTATACAGTTTGCACACAAAGAGTTTAGCAAGCGTTTTAAAAATTGTTGTAAAATATATATAACATTTACCGTCATAACCATTTTAAGTGTGTAGGTTGGTAGTGTTATGTATAATCTCACTCTTGCACAACAGATCTTCAGAACTTTTTCATCTTGCAAGTCTGAAACTCTATACCCATTATACAGTAACTTTCCATTCCTCCCTCCCTCCAGCCCCTGGCAATGAACCATTCTACTTTCTGTGTGTATGAATTTGACTACTGTAATTACCTCATTTTGGTGGAATCATACAGTATTTATCTTTCTGTGACTGAATTATTTCATATAGCATAACGCCCTTAAGTTCATTCATGTTATAGCATGTGTCAGAATTTTCTTCCTATTAAAGGCTGAATAATATTCCATTTGTATGCATATATCACATTGTGTTTATCCATTCATCCATTGATGGACGCTTGAGTTGTTTGTAACTTTTGGCTGTTGTGTGTGGAAACTGCTACTCTGAACACACCAGCACACAAAT
>VMDR010031532.1:0-12013 GCA_007922815.1 Macrotus californicus | reverse complement strand
CGTGTGCCATGAAAAAGCTTGTAATTTGCTGAAGTTCTTAATGTGTTATTATTATCTAGTAAAAACATATTAAGTACATACTCCCTCAACATGTATTTACATGAAAAATGCTTTGGAAATGAGGAAATGCAATGAATAGCTGGATAAATTCCTTTTCTTTTAAGAATCTGAAGTATTTGTAGAATTCTACCCAGTTACCTGCATGAAAATGTATAATGTTAAATAACTAAATGTCATGCTATAGTCATCTATATACTTCAATGGTATGTTTACTTATTTTACTTCAATGGTTTAAAGAACAATGCAAGTGAGGGAGTGGGGAGCATCCCTAAGAAATGAGAAGACTGCCGCAGAAGAATAGTGTTGCAGAGTATTCAACAGCAGGCCCTAAAGTTAATGTCCCTGAGTAACTTTGAGAGGACCATGCTGCTCCAAAGAAAGCAGAGCAACTCCAATTCCATGTCTTTGGGCTTCTTTCAATATTATCAGTCCATGGCAAAGCAGTGTTCCTGAAGAATGAAGATCTTGAAACAGATGCTTTAGTTCTGTCTCCCTTAAAGAACTTTACTGACCGTTTTACATCCATCTTTAGTCCTGATGTGCAGAGATTTTGTGTGCATATAAATCTGACAGCTATTTCTCTACTAAAGTTAAAGAATTCAAAGCCAAAGAAAATAAATAATGTTCGTTGCCTAAGATCAAGTAACAGGGCCATATACTAATCTGTCTGTATTATATAGATAAATAATATTTAAGACTCCAAGAATCACAAACTTATAAAATCTTTAAGTTGAAAGAGACCTTAGAAATCCTCAGCTGAAATTCTTCCAAAAGTAATAATGCCTGCCACAATCTAGACTTTTCCAGGGGCAAATCTGTCCTCACCTTGGTGGGGAGGGCCTTCCACTGCTAAAGACAGCGACCTGCATTAATCTCGTGCCACACGACAGCAGTCTCTGAGTTGCTATACCTCAGGCCAAGTGTGTCCGGGGAAACTAACTGTGTCATCTTGGACACACTGGATCTGATATTCCTCCCATTACATCTGGAAACTGGACCAGAAATAGAGACTGGTGTGCAACAGAGGAAGATACGTGAGCAGTCACACCTCTGTGACTGCAAGGCCCAGCACAGCACCTACTTTTGCATGAAAATAAGACAACATAACAAACGTAGGTCGATAAGAAAGAGTTAGTGAGGTATGGGGGAGGAGCATGGAATGTGAATTGGTAAAGAACTTGGAGCCAGAATTTTTGATCCCTTGTCCAGTTGTGACATTTCCTTAGCTGTAAAATAGTGATGATAAAACACAACCCACGGGGTCACTGAAGAAATCAGACAAAATAATGCATGCAAAAATAATGCATTTATATATACATACACACACATACAGCGTACAAGCATCAAATGTTTCTCCCAGTAGATCTTGTTATGTTCCTCAAAACTAGAACTAATCTTATTTTTTCTATGCTTTGTACCCAGCACAACCTCCAGCTCATAAAAGACTTTGATAATGTTTGGTGAATAAATGAATGACCACCCAAAAACCCCACACACAAAGAACACGGCTCTGATTGCATGTGTAGTTGGTCAAGACTTGTCTTATAATATGTAAATGTCAGTTTAAAAAAAGTTTATGTTCTTACAAATTTCCCATTACAAAATAAGTCATGGGGATGTAATGTACAGCATGGCAACTATTGTTAAATTGCATATTTGAAAGCTGCTAAAATTGTAGGTCTTAAAAGTTCTCACATACACACAAAAAATTTGTAACTATGTATGGCAATAAGATTTATTGTGTTAATAAAACAAGTTTATGCTAAAATATAAAAGATAAATAAAATATAAATGAACTAAATGTGTTATAAATATGTTCATTCTATATATTATATATACATACACACACACAAAGAACATGATTCAACAGTTCAAATATATGAGTAAACAAAATTATAAATGAACTGTGATTTTTTTAATAGAAACTATCACAAGCAAAGTACCTAAAATTCACTAAAGTACAAAATTCTTACTTAAGGTGATTATCTGATTGACAGAGTTCACTTCAGTGTTTTGCTATTATGGCCAAAATTTGTTACACATAATTGAGTACTCTTTAACAAACCTTCCAGAATGCAGTTTAAATTTTATTTATGATAGCCCTGGCTGATGTGGCTCAGTGGATTGAGTGCTGGCCTGCAAACCAAAGGGTCACCAGTTTGATTCCCAGTTAGGGCACACGCCTGGGTTGCAGGCAAGGTCCCCAGCAGGGGGTACGTGAGAGGCAACCACACATTGATATTTCTCTCCCTCTCATCCTCCCTTCCCTCTCTCTAAAACTAAATAAAATCTTTTAAAAATTTATTTACAATAGCAAAAACCATACTATCAAATTGTTATATCTAGCTATCAAATTGTAAAAATTCCTACTACCAAATCACTCTGACAATTTGGGGGAGGAAGGCATATTGATTTTATAAATAAAAACTGTATGAAGATAATCAAAGAAAGCTGAGTTACCTGGGTCTGTAGAGGGAATGACATAGGTGTTTTGTTTTAACTCTTTTGGCCTGAATAAATATTCTCATCCAAGGGTCAAAATATAGAACGGAAGTGTAGGCTCTGAATGACCATCTCTCCGGGAAACTAGAATGGAAAATAGCAAAGGTCACACTATAGAGGATGCAGTAACGATACACCATTCAGAAGAAAAATACCAGGCTACTAGGTTATGATGGTTACTACTCGCAGCCTCGGGAACTTTTCTTCTAACCCTAACAATGACACACCAAACACCAGCAAATCTTGCAACACTCAAATCATTAAGCAGACCATTTTACGGATAAGTAGTTAATATGATACTAGGTTTTATTTTTTCCCCACATGTAATTAAAAGGCCAATTGACTGATTAAAGTGTAAGTAATATCAGAAAAAAAAAAATGAGGCCTCTAAGTGCTAGGGCCTACATGAATAATCTGCACTTTGACCAGAACTGAACTTTCGTTGGCAATAACTGATTCCAAGTAGATTTACATCAGCTATAGAAAGTATTAAAGCTATTGGCCAAGGAGGACAAAACCAAGCCAAATGAACAAAACAATTTCCCTGCTCCAACATTAAAAAAAGGAATTTAGGCTTGCATGAATAAAAACATCTCCCTGAGTCCTGGCCAGTGTGGCTCAGTTGGTTGGTGTGTTGTCCTGTAAACCAAAAGGTTACGGGTTCAAGGACACACGTCCAGGTCGTGGGTTCGGTCCCAGTCGGGGCATGTACTAGAGGCAACGGATTGATGATTCTCTCACATCAATGTCTGTCTGTCTGTCTGTCTGTCTCTCTCTCTAGAATCAATGGATATATCCTTGCATGAGGATTATATATATATTTTCCCATGAAATTATTACAAAGAAATACAATAAAAATGTTTCATTTGATTGAAAATTATGAACTAGAGACATAAAACTCCATTCTATAAGTGCAATAAGTATTAAAATAAGTGTTTATGTCAAACTGAGGGGAGGAGTTTGATGACATGATAAGTAAAAAAGAAAAGAGGAAAATAAAGGATAGGAAGGCAATAAAATGGGAGCAGAAACAATGTAAAACAGCCTATGCTGAGAAATCTCTGTGTTGCTGCATACTAACAACTCCAGGGAGCTTCTATTTTGAAGTCCACTTATGAACTGTAAATATCCTCCAATTAGACAAGAAATAAAGATCAGAAACAAGCCAAGTCATGCTTCAGCTGTAGTGTTATCTACTGGGTCCCAGTAAAGGCTACAATGAAGGGCTTACAAGGCCAAATAGAAATCAGAGAGAAATAAATCCATCATTTTTATGATCCTATCTGAGTCCAGCGGGAGACAAAAAAGATGGAAAGGAAACATAAACGTTGTCCTGGGGGACTGCTCAACAGGGTCACACCACTGCCAGTCACTCGGTAAGAAGGACCAGAGCTCCAAAGAATTTACAAAAATGAAGATAAAGCTTGTAAGAAATCCAAGGATTCCCTGGTTGGTTTTAAGTTCCTTCAGGTAGAACCTGAAGTTCATTTAAAAAGCCTGGAATTTCTTTGATTTGTTTAAAGAGAAATTATTTGAAAGTACCATATTCTGCCATGTATAATGTGTACTTCCCCCCCCCGCAAACTGTTGAGGGAAAAATGAGGATGCACATTATACATGGGTATAATGATTACATACCATGGGTATAATAATGGGTACAATAATCCCATGTATAATACACACAAAACATGGGTGCATATTATACATGGGAGCACAGTATACAAGGCAAAAAACAGTTCCCAATATAAATTATAAGGAAGTATCTATTCCATGATTATTCTGCAAATACTAATGCATTTCAATGTGACATTTGGATGTAGCACTGCAATCATGCGGTTGATTTTAGTACGTCAGGAGCTGCACAAGCAACTAAGTCTTCACCTGTTAAAAGAAAAAAGGAAGTCATCTTGGGACACTACAAACATTTCCCAGACTTTTGTCATTGTTCAAATGCTTTCTGCATCTCCTGATTTGAACTTGTCCTTACAGATAGTATAGCTCTTTCTTTGGACTGTCCTTAAAGCAAACACATCTTTGTCATTTAAAGGTAACAGTGATTCAGAGCCAAGTTTGAGAAATACAGAAATATAGTAGGAGAGCAAATTGGTTTTGACAAGTTTTGGTTAAAAATTATTATACGAATCAAAACAAGGACACTAATACTTCTATCTCCTGATAGGTCAATTTTTACTCAATAAATATCTATAGGTAAATATTTATAAAATGTGTGTTGGGGATCCTCAAGACCTCCTCTATGTTAAGAGATTTGCTAGAAGAACTCATAAGACTTAGCGCATAATTGTACTCGTGACTAAGACTTGTCACAGTGACGTAGTAAAGACGTATAGTGGATCATAAGGGGAAAAGATAGGTGGTGCCCAGGGGAACCCATGTGCAGCTTTCTTATGGTTTGTTCCTCTCATGACAGGTCACACAGAATATACTCTACCCCCAGCTATGAAAATCAGGAACACGTACGTGATGTTTCTGCCCAACCAAACCCATTAGAGACTCAGCACCAAACACTTTCACTGGGGGCTGGTCACATAGGCACCCTCTGCCGAGCACATATCAAAATTCCAGGGTCCCAGAAAGGAAGTAGGTTTTCAGTATCAACCATATTGTTTGCACAGTCTAGACACATTGCACCACCTTCCCAATTAGGGAAAGGTTTATGCCAGCGTAGGGAACTGCTTATCAGCTAAGTTCCCAGACACTAGCCAAAGACCAAGCTTGCAAACAAGGCTTACAAGGAATAAAAGCCTTCTACGTTAACCCTTTCCTACAGACACGCCTACTTTAGAAAGTTCCCACTTATCTCTGAAAAACAGAATGGCAATGCCTCTTATGCTGTTGTGATATCTTTGCGATTTAAAGAAATGCCGACTTCCATTCAAGATGACAGCATAGGCAGACATGGCTCCCCTCTTTGCAGGAGCACATCAAAATTACAACTAAGATATAAAGCAACCATTACTCGAACTGATAGAAATTGAGTTGAAGGTAAGTCTGACAACAATGGGATTAAAGAAACCACATCCATCCAGACTGGTAGGAGGGGCACAGACACAGAATGGGCTGGTCCCCCACCCACATGTGGTGGATAAAGAGTCGGGAGGGATATCTTGGGAGCAAGGAGTCCCACTCCCACACCAGGCCCCAGCCCAAGGTTAAAGTGCTGGGAAGGTAAGTCCCCAAAACTTCTGTCTGCAAAACCCAGTGGGGATTGAGTAAGGGAAAGAAACTTCTAGAGCCTCGAGTAGTTTATCTTAAAGAACCCACACATGGATTTACCTACTCACTCATTCCCTCTGGGCTCTGGGATTGGGATGGTGGCTTGAAGAACACCGGTGGCATGCAGGGGGAGGCTGAGGTGTCTGGCATCAAGGCAAGTAGAAGCAATTGTCCCTTTTCTGGGCCCTCCCCCCACAGAGCCAGTAAACTGGTACCATATCTGAGACTCCATCATCCTGGCTAATCCTGTTTGACTCATCTTGGAAATCCCCAGACACTCCACCCCACCCAATTCAAAGGGGCCCTCCCAAGCTGTATTTCCATATGAATGTCTGGTCTTGGCTCATGCTTCACAATTTCCCAAATCCTCTCAAAGATGCAGCAGCTGGCCTCAGTGAGCCCCAGGCCCAAAACTATCAGCCTAGATTCACAGCTTGGCTTCACCTGGAAATCTCCAAGCCCAGCACAAGTAGCAGTCAACTCAGATTGCTTTATACCTCAAGCAGAGTGTCCTCAGGAAAAACACAATTGGAGGCTGATCTTGGCCCACACCACCTGAAAAACCCCAGGACCAGTGCACCCAGTGAAGAGCTACAGACCACGTCAGACCACCACCACCCTGCCCCTGCACAGCTGATCCTCCACAGATGGCGGAGGTTGGTAGTCAGTGGTCACAGCATATTCTTACAGCTGACTGGCCTGGGTAAATCCCTCCCATTGATCTGCCAACAGCAATCAATTCTCAACTACAACAGGGGGATATACTCACCCCACAAGAAAAGCACACTTTGAGCACCCAGCTTGGGTGATAGGGAAAGATGTGCCACTGGACCTACAGGACACCTACTATACCACACCACACTAACAAGACACGGAGTCAAAGCAGCTCTACCTAATACATAGAAACAAACACAGGGAGGCTCCCAAAATGAGGAGACAAAGAAACATGGCCCAGATGAAAGAACAGATCAAAACTCCAGAAAAAGCACTAAATGAAATGGAGATAAACAATCTATCAGATGCAGAGCTCAAAACACTGGTTATAAGGATGCTCAAGGAACTTAGTGAGGACCTCAGCAGCATAAAAAAGATCCAGTCAGAAATGAAGGATATACTAATTGAAGTAAAGAATAATTTACAGGGTAACAACAGGAGAGTGGATAAAGCTGAGAATCAAATCAATGATTTGGAACATAAGGAGGCAAAAAACAACCAATCAGAACAAGAAGAAGAAAAGAGAAACCAAAAAAATGAGGATAGTATAAACAGCCTGTGAGACAACTTTAAGCAATCCAACTTTTGCTTCATAGTGGTGCCAGAAGAAGAAGAGAAAGAAGAAGGAATTTGAAACCTATTTTAAAAAATAATGAAAGGAAACTTCCCTAATTTGGTGAAGGAATTAGAAATGCAAATCTTAAAAGCACAGAGTTTCCCAAACAAGATGAACACAGAGAGGCCCACATCATAATTAAAATGCCAAAGGTTAAAGATAAAGAGATGTGAGGGGAAAAGGGGAGAACGGGTGAGAGATGAGGGGATTAAGTACAAATAGGTATTACATAAGAGCCATGGGGGTGTAAAGTACAGTGTAGGAAACGGAGTAGCCAAAGCACTTACACACATGACCCTTGGACATGAACAAGAGTGAGGGGATTGCCTGAAGTAGTGGAGGTACTGCGTGGAAGGGGGCAAAGAGGCAAAAATCAGGACAACTGTAATAACATAATCAATAAAATATAATTTTAAAAAATAAAAAATAAATTAGCCCTGGCTGGTGTGGCTCAGTGGATTGAGTGCTGACCTTCGAACCAAAAGGTTGCTGGTTCAATACCAAGTCAGGGCATATGCCTGTGCTGCAGACCAGGTCCCCAGCTGGGGGCATGCGAGAGGCAACTGATGGATGTATCTCTTGCGCACATCGATATTTCTCTCCTCTTTCCCTCCCTCTAAAAATAAATAAATAAAATATTTAAAAAAAATTAAAATGCAAAGGCAAAATATAAAATCTGTATAAGAAATTAGCCATCCAATGTAACTTTCAAACTCCTTTGTATGATGTGAAATATCCTTTCATGACCTGGGCCCCACTTAGTTCTCCAGCCTTCTCTCTCACCAGCTTCCATGCAGCCTTTTAGGAACACTCTCAGTTCTTCAGATTGGCGTTATGCTTTCTTATCCCCCAGCCTAGGCACAGTTGGTCTTTTGGCCACTTTCAGTTGGCTTCTTTTCGCCCGTAAGATTGCAATTCAAACCTCACTTCCTCTTGAAGCCTTCCCTCATTCCCCGAGATTGGGTAAATCACCCTCCTCTGGTGCTCCCCTTCTTCTTTTCTGTCTCCCCAATACAGCACTTGCACTTGGTGGTGTCATTGTCTGTTTATCTATCTGTATCCCCATCAGGCTATAAATTCCAGGAGGCTAGCATCCTCATCAACAAATATTTGTTGAATAAAAGATAATTATTCAGCACTCCTTGGCTTAATGTAAAATGAACAACATGGGGTTCCCTGTGTAAGGAAGACTTAATGATTGATCATTTCCAATGATAATGCTATCAGTCTTTATAAATAAAGCCATTCACACTTGAGAAACTGGGATACAAATGTATTAAGTAATCAGGGTACCTTCAGATGATCTAGGAAAAAAATACTCTTACTACTTCACATCTTTTTCAAAATGTGTTCTCTTGTTTCTTCGTAAATGTCTCTTTTTTGTCTTAAATTTTGCCAGTGTCCATATCTTTACCTTCATCTGTACATCCCTTTCTCTCTCTCTTTCTATTTAACTGACTACAATGAACTGAGCGTGCCAACCTCCTGCCCCCCCCACACACACACACACCAGACGCACACAGTCACGCAGCAGACAAGGGGAAAGAGGAGAGTACTTTTAAGGCAGAAACTGCCTTGGCCGTCTGTTATATAACAGGAGGAGCTGGAGATGATTTCTGTCCCCTCCTCAGCAATGGGTGCTCTTAAAAAGTGTCTCCTTCACCTCCAGCTGTGGCTGTGGCTGGGGCATCTCTGTGGCCTCTTCCTTCTCCCAATCTATCTACGTAGTTCTGCTACTGTTTTAAGTGCTGCTCTGTAAGTGGCTATCAGGGATGGAGGGGTGTGCTGTGGCCAGCAAACTGTGTTAAGGACAGGGGAAGAGCCAGGGAGTGGGGTCCTGTGCCAAGGTCATTATTTCCTTTATCCGCCCGCTAGGATTCTCTATGACTAGAGTCTGAGGAACGGAAATTTTTAAAGCTACGCAGTTCTTTAACTCTGTCAGCTTGGAGAACCAGTGCCTGCAGACCTCGTGGACAGGGTGGTACGTAAGACAGGCTGCCTGAAAGAGGGGAACGGAGCAGTCTCTCACAGGCGTTTAGACATACGAGACTTTCTAGAGTTATCCACACCGGGTACACAGACATCAGACTCCCACTCATCCCAAGTGTTAAGGTCCATGGTTGAAAAAATGACCCTAAACTCCAGGCACTAGACTAAATTAGATCTTTTTTGGAATATCTCTGAAGTACCACACTCTCATTCACGAGGAACCTGTGAATTACTACTAGAAAAACTGTTTTCTAAATGTATTGCTAAAGTCTCTACAAAATGTGAAGATTTCCTGAAGTTGAACTAACAAGTCCTGTATGATCTTGAATATAAAGAAGTGCAGAAAGACTTTTAACTAGTTTAAATTCTGAACTGTGAAGGGGGCTAACTAAATTTAATCTTAGATTATACCTACAAGAAATGTCAACTTGAAGTATTTTAAAAGAAAAGTTGTAAGTTGCGCAAGTAATGAAAGTACTTCTATCAAAACCACGGTGTGATAAGCTGTACATTATAACAATTTGAAGCTGTAACTCTTGATGTGTTCCCAACGGGCCCCGTTAGGACATAAACTACAGATATTATGGAATGCTGCCCAATGACTGTCAATTTAGAAACACACTGCCAACGTGGTACCTAATTTCCAACATTACTTAGCACAAAATTTAAATTCCATTGCTGTGTTAGTTACATCATCACTCTCAGAGCTGTTTTGGGGATGGATTTCTTCAGCCACCTGAGACCCTGCACCATAACAAAGTCCAGGAGCACCAGCAGGCCCGTCAGGTGGGAACCAATTCCACAACATGGCTTTTTTTTAACCAGAGTCTCTGCTTTCTTCCATTTTTTCATAAAGTTGCATATATATACTATTTATAATGTTCAGAAAATAATAAGGCACTGAAAGCAACATGGGCCCAAGGAAATCACATGTGCCACAAACCAGGTGAAAGGGCCACATGGTCTTGACCTCCACAAAGGGAATCAGGAAAAATGCTATAGAAGTAATCAAGCCCTCACAGTTCAGAACTCAAAAGACATTTTAAAGATAAGAGAAGCACTTAACAAAATTTCTGAAAACTCCCTCTCTCACCCTGATGAATATCCCCAATGACCTTCATAGTGGAGGACAGTGGAATCCACTACTGAGGGCACCAACACCTTCCAATGAAAGTATTTGCAATTTTCTTAGAAAATTACCTAGACATTGGCACTCAATTCAGTTTACCTGAATCCGTTTGTTGCTTGCTGTATAGCAGACATTGAGTTAACTTCCAGAGCATTATGTAACTGTCAAAAGGAAGTGTAGGGAAAAGTAGAACGAAGGGAAATAAAATGCAGAGAATTTCCATGTGTCAGGTATTGTGACTACTTTACTTCTATAGCATTTGTATTTAGATGGTTTTATAGCATCATTTTGTAGATGAAAACACTGAAGTTAGGAAACAGACAGCTTATCAGTAGAATAAAAGCTCTTCCAACGGAATCCAGGCCACTTGAGAACAGAGGTATCTGTCTGTTTTGTTCCCTGATACATCTCCAGCCTCTAAAACAGAGGCTGCCCCTCAATAAATATCCATTCAATGGGTGAATGTCAAATGAACAGTCGGACAGCTACTACTCCCAGTCCAACAGCTACTAAGTGAAAGAATCACGATTTGAGACAAGTTTTGAAAAACTACAAAGCCCATTCTTTTTATAATGTATCTTCCCACCTGCCTCCAAGTTTGACTGGTTTGAAGTCCACTGCTTCTGTGGAATTGGAGGGGTCAAAGTTATAAGATGGCCTCAGGCAGCCGCACCCTACACAGACCCTACCTGTGTGTGAGCCTGAGGTTCTGGTCCCTTCAACTTACTCCACAGAACCCGATTCAAGGCCCTGGAATCCTTGTGTTTTACAATACACAGAATAAATAATATGGCATTACATTGCCAATGTTCCCAGCTATTCAATTAACCCCAATGTCTCTGCTAACAGACAAATACTATTATGTAAAGAAATATTTTTTTTAAAAATCAAAGACATAATAGAATCAAGTTGATAGGCTCAGAATACATATTAGTCTTTTGCTGAAATTCAAGGAACAATAGTAAGGAGGCCTGTGTGCCTAGTGAAAGGGGAAAGAAATAATTAGGAGACTCTATCATGCAGGATTCTGCAGAACAGTGTAAAGACTGGCTTTTTCTCTGTGTGAAATGTGAAGTCATTGGAGAATTTTGTACAGAGCTTTAAAAGACTACTTCGGCTGCTACTAAGGGGCATGGGTGGGACAGTTTTTAGAGGCCAAGGGTGGGAGCAAGGAGAACAGTGGATCAGCAGAAGGAGGACTGCTACAGAAACCCAGGTGAGGCATGATGGGGCCATGGATCAGGGCTGCGGTGGAGGAGCAGATGACAAGTGGTTGAATCTGGATCTATCTGAAGGTACAGTCAATGTTAAATAAGCAAGTTAGCAGAACCCTCCAACTGCTCAGTATAAAGAATTAGAAAAAGATAAGGCTCACAGATAGACACAGTGTGGGAGTTTTTAAAGATTAAGAGAAAATCCTAAAAGCTATCTGAGGATATAAATGAGAAATTTACTAAAGTTCAGTAATTACATCTCCATCAGACTTCTCATTAACAACATGGATTCAAGAAGTTAAATGAGCAATAAGTTCCGAGGAAAACTATTTTTGAGCCAATATTTCTTTACCCACTTATACAGATACTGAGGTGGAAGTGAGGTGGAAGTGAAAAATAAAGACAAATTTAAGGATACAAAGATTTCAAAAGTTTGCCTGAAACAGACTCTGAAATGAAGAAGATAGAGTGGTATGCAAAGAAAATATTAAGGCTTATAATTCAGTCTAAATAATTATTTATGCAGGGTATGATAAAATATTAAAAAATTTGTAG
>VMDR010031531.1:0-12013 GCA_007922815.1 Macrotus californicus | reverse complement strand
AAGATTAAAGATAAGGAGAGAATCTTAAAAGCAGCAAGAGAAAAGGAGACAGTAACCTATAAAGGAGTGCCCAGAAGACTGTCAGCTGATTTCTCAAAAGAAACCTTACAGGCAAGAAGGGGTTGGAAAGAAGTACTCCAAGTCATGAAAGTCAAGGACCTACATCCAAGATTACTCTATCCAGCAAAACTATCATTTGTAATAGAAGGGCAGATAAAGTGCTTCCCAGATAAGGTCAAGTTAAAGGAGTTCATCATCACCCAGCCTTTATTATATGAAATGTTAAAGAGACTTATGTAAGAAAAAGAAGATAAAAAATATGAGCACTAAAATGACAACAAACTCACAGCTATTAACAATCGAACCTAAAAAAAAACAAAAACAAACTAAGCAAACAACTAGAACAGGAACAAAATTACAGAAATGGAGATCACATGGAAGGTTATCAGTGGGGGAGTGGGAGGGGGAGAGAGGGGAAAAGGTACAGAGAATAAGTAGCATAAATGGTAGGTAAAAGATAGACAGGAGGAGGTTAAGAATAGAGTAGGAAATGTAGAAGCCAAAGAACTTATATGTACGACCCATGGACATGAACTAAAGGGGGGAATGGGGGTGGGAGGGGGTATGCAGGGCAGAGGGGAATAAAGGGGGGGAAATGGGACAACTGTAATAGCATAATCAAAAAAATATATTAAAAAATAAAAAAATTTAAATATAAAATATCTAAATAACACTACCCACCAATTATAATTAGTATTTATAGGATACTACACCCCAGAGTATAGAAAATATATTCTTTTCTAGTGCACATGTATCAATTTTCAAAACATTCTTCAGCCCATAAAGTAAATTTCCACAAATTTCAAAAGTCAAAAGTGTATTATTCTTTGATGCGGACTCTGTCCTGCGGAATCCATGTGTTGTGGATGTTTATGCTATGGCTGCAAAACGACGAACAAATTCACACGGACTACAGAAGTCCTGTGGAGACAAAGGGATGGCATGGCTGTTCTCTAAGTGAGAGAGAGGGCTGGAGAGAGGGCCTTGACCCCTGCCTGGACAGGCTTCTAGGTATATTACATCAAGGATGGCCTTCATTTACAATGCACAGGTTCGCTTTAGACGATTACCTTTTACAGATAACAAAGGAAAGAATGTTCCTAAATACTTCAAAGACAAAACATTTGCAAATGTAAAGGGGAAAAGTGGTTCAACTGGTTACACTCCATACTTGGGAGGTTTATCACAGATCGCAGTAAACCTCTGCTGGCTGGATTCCGATTGAGGGAGTTTTTAGGTAGAGCAAGTCTCAAAGCAGCCTAGGTACAATGTAGGCCTGATTCCCCATGGGAGAACCAATCTGTGGGTTTGGCTCCCTGTGTGCCAAACACGCGCCTGTCTGTTTTCAGATAGAGTTGGGCTACATTTAGCATTCCACGAGGATAGGTTCCCTATAATTTCTTACCACCAGAATTAAACTAGTACTCACTCCCAGAACTATAAGTTAAAAATCTCAAAGTATTTAGAAATTAAGGAACACACTTCAAAAATAATCCACGGGTCAAAGAAGTGCAATGGAAATTATAAAATATTCTGAGCTGACTAAAATGAAAATGCAACCTATCAAAGCTTGTGAGTTGTAGTTAAAGCAGTATTCAGAAATAAATGTATAGATCTAAATGTATATTTAGAAGAATGGTTGTAAGCCAATGATCTAAGCTTCTAACGCAAGAAGTTAGAAAAAGAACCTCAAAGAAAATCCAAAGGATGCAGAAGGAAGGAAATAATAAAAATACAAGCAGAAATCAATAAAGTAGAATACACACACAGTGGAATATATCCACATAGCCAAATATTGTTTACTGAAATTAATAAAATTGGAAAAACCCTAGCAAAATTGAGTAAGAAAACAGAGAAAACACAAAATACCAATATCAAGAATGAGATATTATGAGTAACTTTATGTCAACAAATATGAACGTTTAGATGGATAAATTCCTTGAAACATACAATGTATCAAAATATAATCAAGAAGAAACAGAAAATCTGAATAATCTTATGTCTATTAAACAAATTGAACTCTTATAACAAACCTTTCCGCAAAGTAAAGTCTAAGCACAGATGGCTTCATTAGAATTCACTACAATTCCCCAACACATATTTAATGAAGAAAATACTAACACAAATCATTTCAGTAAACAGAGGACACAAAGTCAGTAAAACCTGGATATAAAATGTAACAAGGATATTACAAAAAAGAAAAATTATATACCAACATCTTTCATAAACAGGCACAATAAACCCTAAACAAAATTTAGCAAATGAGATATATCCCAGGGTAGCAAGGGCAGTTTAACAAAAATCAAGTAATTGAGATTTGCCACAATAATGAAGTAAAGGTGAAAACCTATATCATCCTCTCATTAGATTCAGAAAAAGCACTGATAATCGTGAACATCAGTTCACAATTAAAATATCTCAAAGGTGAGATGTCAAGGAACTTTTTCAATCTGATAAAGGGCATCTAAGAAAATTTCACAGCTAATGTTATACGACTATGGTAAAATATTGAAAAATATTGCCCTCAAATAAGGAAAAGGCAAAGATCTTCACTACCACTACTATTTGACATTGTATTAGAAATCCTAGCCAGTGTGATAAGGTGAGAGAAATAAGTAAGCACACAGATTGAAAAAGATTGAAGCAAATTGTCTTTACTACAAAAAACATGATTGTCTACATTGAAAAAATTTTGTCTATGAAAAAATATTAAGATGAAATGTGAACTTAAAATCATGTTGTGAACAAACAATTAAAAAAATTAACTTTTAAAAATACCACTTATAATGCTATTCAAAAACAGTATTTGGGAATAAATTTGATAAAAGATCCATAAGAAATTTATACTGTCAACTATAAATCATTGTGATAAAATTTAGCAAAGACCTAAATGAATGGATATACATAATGTTCATGGAATTCATGGAAGAGAAAACTTGACATTACTGAGGTGGCAATTTTTCCCAGTTTGACCTATAGATTCAACATAATGCTAATCAAAATCCCAAGCAAGATTTTTGTAGCTAGTCAATAAGTTGATTCTAAAATTTATATGAAAACCCTAGGTGTTCTGGCCAAGATGGAGGTGTAGGTAGATAAGCTTCAACTCCTTGTACAACCAAAAGAAGGAAGCAGCCAATTTGAAAACAAAAACCAACCAGAACTGTCAGAAAACTGAACTGTATGGAAGTCTAACAACCAAAGAATTAAAGAAGAAACATTCATCCAGACTAACAGGAGGGGCAGAGATGGGCAACTGGAGCAGAGAGGACACACGGAAAGGCAGCAGCTGGTGGACCAGGTGGTCCTACATTCACATGTGGATAAACTGGGAGGAACAACTGGGCAACGAGACAGACTGTACCACCCAGGGTTCCAGCATAGGGAAAATAAAGCCTCGGACCTCTGACTGTAAAAATCTGTGGCAGTTGTCGTGGTGGGAAAAACTGCCAGTCTCTTGAAAGCAAGGCAAGAGCCAAACAAGTGGCATTGTTTCCTCTCTGATTCCTCCCCCACATGCAGCACCACAATGCAGTGAAGTGGGTTGCCCCTCCCTGGCAAATACCTAAGGCTCCGCCCCTAACAACATAACAGGTGTGCTGAGATAAAGAAATATGGCCCAAATGAAAGAACAAATCAAAACTTCAGAAAAAGAACAAAGTGATGAGGCAATAGCCAACCTATCAGATGCACAGTTCAAATCACTGGTAATCAGGATGCTCACAGAAATGGTTGAGTATAGTTGCAAAATAGAGGAAGAAGTGGAAGGCTATGTAAAGTGAAATAAAGAAAAATATACAGGGAACCAAAAGTAAAGGGAAGGAAACCAGGACTCAAATCAACAATTTGGAGCAGAAGAAAGAAGTAAACATTCAACCAGAACAAAATGAAGAAACAAGAATTCAAAAATATGAGGAGAGGCTTAGGAACCTCTGGTACAACTTTAAATGTTCCAATATCCAAATCACAGGGGTGTCAGAAGGAGACGAGGAAGAGCATGAAATCAAAAACTTATTTGAAAAAACAATGAAGGTGAACTTCCCCAACCTGGCAAAGGAAATAGACTTCCAGGAAGTCCAGGAAGCCCAGAGAGTCCCAAAGAAGTTAGACCCAAAGAGGAGCACATTAAGACATATCAAATTTCCAAAGATTAAAGATAAAGAGAGAATCTTGAAATCAGCAGGAGAAAAGAAGAGAGTTACCTACAACAGAGTTCTTTTAAGACTATCAGCTGATTTCTCAAAAGAAAGCTTGCAGGCAAGAAGGGGCTGGAAAGAAGTATTCCAAGTCATAAAAGTCAAGGACCTACATCCAAGATTACTCTATCCAGCAAAGCGTTCATTTAGAATGGAAGGGCAGATAAAGAGCTTCACAGATAAGGTCAAGTTAAAGGAGTTCATCATCACCAAGCCCTTATTATATGAAATATTATAGAGACTTATCTAAGAAAAAGAAGATAAAAAATATGAACACTAAAATGACAACAAACTCAAAACTATAAACAACTGAACCTAAAAAAATAAAAACAAAAACAAACTATGCAAACAACTAGAACAGGAACAGAATCACAGAAATGGAGATCACATGGAGGGAGATCAATGGGAAGGGGGAGAATAGGTGAAAAGGTACAGGGAATAAGCAGCATAAATGGTAGGTACAAAATAGGCAAGGGGATGTTAAGAATAGTATGGGAAATGGAGAAGCCAAAGAACGTATATGTATGACACATGGACAAGAACTAAGGGCAGGGGAAGCTGGAGGGAATGAGGGTACTGGGCAGAGGAGGATAAAGGGGAGAAAAAATGGGACAACTGTAATAGCATAATCAATAAAGTATACTTAAAATAAAATTTATATGAAAACCCAAAGAACCTAGCAAAATAATGTTGAAAAAGAACAAAAGCAGAGGATACTACAGTAATAATGTACAATGGGGGTGGTCTACAGATCAATGGAACAGAGCAGAAAGTACAGAAATAAATCCACACATGTGTGAGGATTGCTTTTTGACAAAAGATCCAAGGTCATTCATCAGGAAATGAAAATCACAACTGGGTATTTGTATGGAAGAAATAACTTTGGCCTTTGTCTCAGTGTCTACAAAAATTAATTTGAGATGGATCAGAGACCTAAACATAAAATCTAAACCTTTAAAGTTTTTAAAAGAAAACATAGGAGAATATTTTCATGAATTTGGGGTAGGCAAATATTTCATATGAGACACAAAAAACACTAGCCATCAAATTAAAACTCATATACTGGACTTCATAAAAAGTAAAAATTTCTGACCATCAACACCACTATGAAAATAAAGAGGCAAGCCACAGAGTGGTTGAATATGTTTTTCAATACATACACGTATAAAGGACTTGGATCCAGAATGTATGAAGAATGCAAGTCAATGAGGGAAAGGAAAACAACTTTATAAGTGGGCAAAAACCTTAAATAGATACTTGGCAAAAGTAGATGGACAAATGGCCGATAAGCACATAGAGAAGCTCTATACCATAAATCATTAGAAATATTCAAATTAAAAACATAATGAAATACCATGGCATATAGATGCAGGGTGAGACAGGTGCTCACAGAGAGAAACAAGATGTTAGATGTCTGAGCCTGAACAGAAAGAGCAGAGTCCATATGGGAGATAGCCCAACATGAGTTAGGGCCTAAGCTGAGTGAGAAGGATGTTCATGTGAGGTTGGCCCAGCATAGAGAGCTGGAGTCTGCGAACTGAGGAGGGAGGCCCAGAGTAGGCTTTCAAAACCCAAGCATGGAGAGGGTGGTGTCCTGGGAGAGGTGTGATCTGGAGTGGGTGTTGGAGAGTAAGCACAATGAGGAGGGAGACCACTTCAGGGAGGGGAAGGCAGTGGAGATGGGAGACTACATACATTCAGCAGCTGATCAAATAAGTAAATATAATGAGAATAACACATGTCAGAGAAAGGAACAACCCATTTGGAAAGGGGAAAAACTAAAGTGAATTCAATGAGTTGGACTGGAATCGGAAGTATTGTTGTAGATTCATGGTTTTTAATACATGCAGAGAAGTACAGAAACAAACACAGATGTAGCCCTGGCTGGTGTGGCTCAGTGAATTGAGCATCGACCCACGAACCAAAAAGTCGCCGGTTCGATTCCCAGGCAGGGTACATACCTGGGTTTCGGGCCAGGTCCCCGGTGGGGGTTGCTCAAGAGGCAACCACCCATTGGTGTTTCTCTCCCTCCCTTTCTCCCTCCTTTTCCTTTTCTCTAAAAATAAATAAAATCTTTTAAAAAATGAAATGTTTAAAAAAATAGTTGTAGATGTAAATGTGTGTGCTTGTTGTATGTGTCCATCCATATATTCCCTAGTTCTCTTCCGAGAGAGGCACTGGGAGTGGTGATATGCTAATAATAATGGCACACCATGGACCTAAAGCCTATATATATATTTTTTTTCAGTTACAGTTTACATGCAATATTATTTTGTATTTGTTTCAGGGGTACAGCATAGTGTTTATACAATCATATACTTTATAAAGTGTTCCCCCTGATATTTCCAGTATCCATCAGGCATCATACATAGTTATCACCACACTATTGATTACATTTCCTATGCTGTACTTTATATTCCCATGACTATTTTGTAACTACCTGTACTTCTCAATTCCTTCACCTTTTTCACCCAGTCTCCCAAGCCCCCTCTCCTCTGGCAACCATCCGTCTGTTGACTGTATCTATGAGTCTGTTTTTGTTTTGTTTGATTGTTTATATTTTTCTTTAGATTCCACATATAAGTGAAATCATGTATTATTTGCCCTTCTCTGAGTGGCTCATTTCACTTAGCATAGTACCCTCCCAGTCCATCCATGCTGCCACAAATGGTAAGATTTCACTCTTTTTCTATTTTTAAATCCTCACTCGAGGACATGCTTATTGATTTTAGAGAGAGAAGGGAGGAAGAGAGAGAGAGAAATATCCCATGCTCCTGGACTGGGGACGGAACCCACAACCTAGGCATATGCCCTAACTGGGAATTGAACCTGTGACCTTTTGGTTTATGGGACATTGCTCCAACCAACTGAGCCACACCAGCCAGGACAATTTCGCCTGTTTTGTGTGTGTGTGGCTGATTCGTATTTCATTGTATATATGTACCACCACTTTTTTATTCACTCCTCTATTGAGAGGCACTTGAGTTGCTTCCATAGCTTGGCTATTATAAATAATGTCGCAGTGAACACAGGGAGGACATATGCATTTGATTAGTGCTTTGGGTTTCTTTGGCTATACACCCAAAAGTGGAACTGCTGGGTCATAAGGCAGTTTTACATTTTTAATTTTTTGAGGAACCTCCATACTAGTTTCCATAGTGATTGCACCAATTTGCATTCCCACCAACAGTGCACAAGGGTTCCCTTTTCTCCACAACCTTGCCAGCACTTGTTGTTTGTTAATTTATGGATGATAGCCATTCTGACAGTATGAGGTGATATCTCATTGTAGTTTTAATTTGTATTTCTCTGATGATTAGTGACATTGAGCATCTTTTCATATGCCTATCAGTCATGTATATGTCCTCTTTGGAGAAGTGTCTATTCAGGTCCTTTGCCCATTTTAAAATTGGATTGTTTGTTTTTTTGGTGTTGAGTTGTATGAGGACTTTATTTAAATTTTGAATATTAAACCCGGTGATACATTGCAGATATATCTTTAGTGAATATGTTCTCCCATTCAGTCCCATTCAGTAGATAGTCTTTTAGTTTTGTTGATGGTCTAAACACCATTACACACACACACACACACAAATACACCACAAAACTCCTTGGAGAAATGGCTGAATTCCAGGGCTGGGCAGGAAAGTACAAGGTGATCCTGGATGTTCTTATGCCACAAAGCAAAGAATTGTTTCAGTAATGTTTGGAACATGTCAAGAACATAAAAGCCAGTTTGTAAGGTCAAATCTGGTACAATTTGACTATCAAAATAAATAATGATAGTAATAGATCAGGACCCACTGAAGAGCACAGGAAACCATGAGTTCATACAGATATCAATTAACCTGTAAAGAAATTAAAAGTCTGGGAAGCAATGCAATAAGTTACCCTAATCTCAGAAAACTTCCCCATAAAAGCGTTGATTACAAAAGGAAAAAATTAACTTTACAGCAAAGAAGCCTTGCAGACACCCCCTTATTCAAATGATCAAAGTGAACATCATGAATAAGGGGACAAATTAAATTCACATGCTTTTATGATCATCTTGCCAAAGATGTATAACCTGAATGTAATTATGAGAAACATCAGACAAACCCAAATTTGAGGCCATTCTACAACATAATTGGCTTAGAAACTTCAAAACTTTATAAAAGAAAAGCTGAGAAAGTTCCAGTTTGATGGAGACTAAAGATGGAGACTAAAGAAATTTGACAATGAAATACAACACATACTTTTAAACTAGATTCTTTTACTAGAAAGAACATTATTGGGACAATTGTTAAAGCTCAAATAGTGTCGGAGGGTTAAGTAGTTGTATTGGACCAATATTAACTTCCTAATTTTGATGGTATGTGTATGACATACAGATTAAAGAATCAGAAGAAGATGGGACATCAGGTTGGCAACTTATTCTAAAATGGTGACAAAAAGAATGTTCTCTGTACTGTACTTGCAACTTTTGTGACTGTGTCAAATTTTTTAAAAACTATTACAATATTTAGGTTGGTCAAAAAGTTTGTTTGGTTTTTTTCCCATAGATGGCTCTAGTAGTGCTTAGTTGTCTTTAACTTCATTTAAAACAATTCTGTTAGACTGTATTGTGACAGCTGTCATATCAGTGTGCATTTAAAAAACTTATCAAAACTGGGGAATTTTTGTGTAGCCATTTTAATATTGAAGATGGAAGAAAATAAGCAACAATTTTGGCATATTATGCTTTATTAGTTCAAGAAAGGTAAAAAAGCAACTGAAACACAAAAAAGGATTTGTGCAGTGTATGGAGAAGGTGCTGTAACTAATTGAATGTGTCAAAAGTGGTTTGCAAAGTTTTGTGCTGAAGATTTCTCACTGGACGATGCTCCATGGTCAGGTAGACCAGTTGAAGTTAATAGCAATCAAATCGAGACATCAGCTGAGAACAATCAACGTTATACCATGCAAGCAAAATGAACCACCACCAACCACACGAAAGGCCGGTCTTACACAAAGGTGATGTAGTGTAGGTAGGGCAGGGGTGTCAAACTCATTTTCACCGGGGACCACATCAGCCTTGCTATTGCCTTCAAAGGGCTGGATATAATTTTAGGGCTGTATAAATGTAACTATTCCTTAACAGTTAAGTGAGAGCTCGGTGCTGCCGCCGGGTAGAAACAAGGTGCTGGGCGGGATAAAACAAGGTGGAGGGCCAGACTCAGCCCGTGGGCCTTGTATTTGCCACCTGTGATATACAGGGATTGGAAGGGAGTCCTCTATTATGAGCTTCTTCTGGAAATCTAAACAGTTAATTCCAACAAGTACTGCTCCCAATGAGACCCGCTGAAAGCAGCACTCTATGAAGAGCATCCAGAGTTAGTCGACAGAAACCGCATAATCTTCCGTCCTGATCACGCAAGACCGCATGTTTCTTTGATGACCAGGGGAAACTGTTACAGCTTGGCTGGGAGGTTCTGATTCATTTGCCGTGTTCACCAGACATTGCACCTTTGGATTTCCATTTACTTTGGTCTTTACAAAATTCTTTTAATGGAAAAAATTTCAATTCCCTGGAAAACTGCAAAAAGCACCTGGAACAGTTCTTTGCTCAAAAAGATAAAAACTTTGGGGAGATGGAACTAAGAAGTTGCCTGAAAGGTGGCAGAAGATAGTGGAACGAAAGGGTGAATACGCTGTTTAATAAAGTTATTGGTGAAAATGAAAAATGTGTCTTTTATTTTCACTTAAAGACTGAGCGAACTTTTTGGCCAACCCAATATATTTACACACACCCAAAAGATAATATTGTACAAAGTGTTGGTGAGGCAGTGGAGTAGCTGTCCACACTGTTGGTGGATGGTTAAATGGTAAACCACTTTGAAAAAATGTGTGTTTCTTTTTTTAAATTTTTAATTGTATTTTTTCCATTACCATTGATCTCCCTTATACCCCCTTCCTCCCCACCCCCGCAGTCACCACACTGTTGTCCATGTCTGAGTCCTTTTTCCTTTGTGCTTGTGTGTTTTTGTCTCTTATAAAATTAAAGTTACGTATCCCATGACCCAGTAATTTCATTCGTAGAAATGTCCACCAAAGGGCTTGTACCAGAATGTTCTTAACAGACTTATTTGACGTAGCCCCAAACTAGAAAGAACCCAAATGTTCATCAATAAGTGAAGAGATAAATAAATTTCATTTATCCATACAATGGAATACTATTAAGCAATAAATAGGAGCAACCAGCTAAGACACAAACAATGTGTATGAATCTCAAGAGTTGAGTTAAAGAAGCCAGACACAATTTGTGTTTATGATTCCGTTTATATTAAGTTCAAGAACAGTCAAAACTAAACTATTGAGATTGATTTAGAACAGTTCTTGCTTTGGGGGAATGGGGATTGACTGGAAAGGGGCCAGAGGGAACTTTCTGGGTGCAGAAATGTTTTATATGTTGATCGGGTGGTGGTTTTATGAGTGCACATATTTGTTAAAACTCATCAAACTATACACTTAGAATCTATGCATAGTTTTGGTAAACTATACCTCAGTTTAAAAAGCTTTAGCCCTGGCTGGGTGGCTCAGTTAATTGGAGCATTGTCTCATAGACCAAAAGGTTGCAGGTTCAACTCCTGGTCAGGGCACATACCTAGGTTGCCAGTTCAATCCCCAGTCGGGGAGCGTCCGGGAGGCAACCGAATTGTGCTTCTCTGTCACATCTCTCACTCTCTCTCTCCTCCTCCTCCCTCCCTGTCTTCCTTTCTCTCTAAAAATCAATAAACATATACTCGAGTGGGATTAAAAACAATTTTTTTAAAGCCCAGGCCTCTGTGGATCAGTTGGTTGGAGCATCGTCCAGTAAACCAAAGGGTTGCCGGTCCAATTCCCCGTCAGGGCACATGTCTAGGTTGCAGGTTCATTCCCCGGTCAGGGTGTGTGCTACAGGCAACAGATGGATGTTGCTCTCTCTCTCCCTCTCTTCCTGTCTCTCTAAAATCAATGAGCACGTCCTCAGGTGAAATTACTATAATTTAGTGAATTAAATATTCACTAAATCATCAGCAGTGGTTCTCTCTAGGGGGTAAATTCTTTCTCTTTCAAAAATATTATGTATTTTTCAGGTGTTAGAAGGTTTTTCAACAAGCATATCTTAATTATTAAAGAGCCACATTTGGTTCTCTGTTGCCAAGATAGTGCTTGACCTAATGGAACAGCATTTCAGACGTGTCGAAAAAGATGTTTTGATTCCTAAAATAATGTAACAAAAGGCCCAAGAGAGATGTTCTGAGCAAATGCAAGATTTTAGGAAATGTGCCCTGATCGGTGTGGCTCAGATGGCTGGGTGTCGTCCTGCAGAGCAACAGGTCACCAGTTCGATTCCCGGTTAGGACTAGGGCCACAGTAGGGGCACGGCCAAGAAGCAGTGCATTGATGTTTCTCTCTCACATCAGTGTTTTTCTCCCGCTCTTTACCCTTCCCGTCCCCTTTCTCTAAAAATACATAAATAAAATCTTTTTAAAAAGTGATTTTACCAAATGTTGCAAGGAATCTGGAATCCTATGGTAGTAGAGTGTTGGACAGAGAATTCTGCATTGAAAGAATGCCTAATGGCTCACTATAAAGATCCTGACTTTTATGAAGAATGCAAAATGGAATGCCTGAAGGACAGAATTAAGAAAAACTGGAATTCCTACCAAGAAATGGCTACAGAAGCTTCCAACAAACATGTGGGCACATATTCAAATGATACTGGGAAACTCTATTCATGGAAATCACAATTATCT
>VMDR010031530.1:0-12011 GCA_007922815.1 Macrotus californicus | reverse complement strand
ACAGTCCATTACTACAGAAACAATGCAGAATTTATGTAATATTGAAACTATTATGTGACAATTTGGAAATTGGACACATTTGAAAGAGCAAAGCCATTTTATATGTTTAAGAGCAGTATCTGATTTTAATTATAAGACAAAGGTGAAAATAACTTGAATATATTTTTAATTGGCATTTTTTTAAAAACATGTTGAAAAATTTGTTTTAAACATAGTGATACTGATCTTTCTCAGAAGCAAATAGTAAATACATATAAAGTTAATTATACAAATTTGTACCATATCTATTTTGTGGGTTTTATATTGTTAATTTTGATGTATAAAACCACATCTGGAATCTAGTCCTTCAAGAGTTAATCAATAGTAATTTGATTCATAAAACTTCTTCATCAGAGGCAGAATTACAAATACCAAATGAAGCAATAATATAGAATAGAATAAACTTACATCCTTTTAGAGTAGGTATTCAAAGACTGTTCTCATATGCAGTTTATACCCACCTGAATTTTTGTACTTAATTCACTGAGCTATAAATAGCGGCTTACGACTGTTCTCTCCACTGAACAAGGTATCACTGAAATAGGAAACCATTCATTTTATTCACCTCTGTATCCTTGACTCCCAGATGGAGCCTAGCACATAGTGAGGACCAACTCTCCTTTTGTTGAATGGAATTTATATACAATAATTCAGAGTCCTTGATAAACAAAGAAGTGCACATTCTATCTAAGATAGGTGCTTCTATAAAACTAAAAATCATTTGCTTTCCCCAGCTATACAATCAAACTACCTTCCTCAGTGTTGGGAACCATCCCGCCTGGTTTCAGAGGCTGTAACCCCCCATGGCTAAGGATGAGTAAAACACCTTGGGACCATAAGCCACTAGGGAGACAAAACTTATCCTCCTGGCAGGGGCACAGCCTCTGCCCCCTTTACTTCACCCTGCTTGGCCCCTGGAGGATAGCTGGATAGTCAATGACAGGTAAGATTTCTCAAGGAAGGAACAACATAAGACAGGCATAGTCTCGAAGGTACCCTCAGGGAAGGACTTGGGGGACTATAGAAAAGGAGTGATGGACCCTTACCCCTCAGCTTTGTCATAGCCTGAGTCCTCATTCTATCTGTAAGAAGTCTCCTAATCTCTTGGCTGCCCGCATGCCCCACCTGATTCAGACCTGAAACAGTGCTGGAGGGTGGTACAGCCCTGTGCAGGAATGGACGATCAGGCCTAAGAAAGAATGCATAAAATCCTGGGAAACCTGCTTTGCTAAGAATGCCCTCAATTTAAATGATAAGGGTCCAAGCATAAAATGAGTTTGTTTCCCAAAGTTTTATGGCCCTTTGACGCCACTCTATCTATCTGACCCTGACTCAGAATAAGCCCTCATAGTTCTTTGAATGTTATCTGTTCCTTGATCATTACTGCCTGACAATGATTGATGTTACCTATACACCCTGTAACCCTATGCAAACCAAGCCCAATAAAAGTCCATTGAGAAAGAGGTTCAAGGCCTTTCTCCTCTGAGAGACTGGTCAGCCTTTCCTCCCCAAGCAGCTCATGTCTTGGTAGACTTATCCTCATCCAAAGTGGCCAGGAGAGCTTTGCTGGATGGAGCTCCCCCACACCTGAGTGCTCAAAATAATTTAAAAAAAAAAACAACTAACCTGTTGAAATATTTCACAATCACACTGAAAAATATTTTGACTATGGAATATTATAAACAGGCTAAAATGGAGAAAATATTGAACACCTGGTTACTATCACCCAGCTTTATCAAATCTTTATACTTTAACATATTTCTTCCAACATTTCAGTAATAAAACATTAGGTACAGTTGGAGCCTCACTTTGTGGCCTTCTTCCTAGAAGTTAACAATCCTGATTTTGAGTTTTTTGTTCCCATGCTATGCAACATTCTATTTTAGAAATACCTTCTGATTTATTGATCAATTTTTATGGTAACCATTAGTTATTCCCCCAAAATAGACTCTACTTTGTCCATTTCTCTCTTGGTTTGTTCATTTTTCTCCCTATTATTTGGTAGGAGTCCTCTACACATTCCAGATAGCAATCTACAGCCAATTCTTTGATGTAAATATTCTCTCCCCGTCTGTGGTCTGCCTTTTCACTTTTTCTCTGGTGCTTTTCATTGACTGGAAGTTTTCAATTTTAGTGTAGTCAAATATATCCATCTATACCTTTACAATTCAGGCTTTCATATCTTGTATAGGAAATACTTTCTTTTCCTAAATTCATAAAGAACTTTCCTCTGTGTTTTCAAGATGTGTTACTTTAAATTCAGAACATTAATTCGATAGAATTTATTTTTTGTCTAGAGAGGTAGGTAGCTAATTTTATTTTACTTGCAATATAGATAATCAATTGTCTCATCTCTGTTTATTAGTCTTTTCCACACTAGTTTTCAGTGCCAACTCATTCAAATTTCAAGTTTCCGTGTATATTATGGACTATTTTGTTCATATAATGAAACAGTGAGTAAAATAGTTCTGTTGACTACAGGCAGGCACATATAAAGAGAAGTAACAGGAGATTAGGTTGGAAAGCTAGACTAAGTTTAGTTCAAGTAAACCCTAAATACAATTAATGGTCTCCCACCAGCCCTCAGATCTAGTCAGGTAGCAGTCATCTAGAGTAGAGGTCAAATTATGGCCTGTGAGCCCAGTCCAGGCTGACACCTGTTTTTGTAAATAAATATCTATTGGTGCCCGCTTTGACAATGGCAGAACTGAAGAGTTGTGACAGAGGTCATATGTATGGCTCCCAACACCTAAAAAGATTTCCTATGTGGTCCTTTACACAAAATATTTGCTGACCTTTGACCCAGAGACTTAGCTATAAACTCAGTATAGATTCCATGACACCATTGCCTCTTTATGGCCTACATAATTCTGCTGCCATAACCAAGCAGTCAGCTTTGGCTGATAATGACAGATGAATTCCAATCGCAAACATTACAAAATGGGGGTCTCATTACAAATGGGATCCCTGTCTTTAAATATATTTTAAGAGATTTATTTAATGAATTATTTATGTAATAAATATTTATCATTTGTTTAGTAAATTATTTAAAATTTTAATTAATAATTTATTAAATTCATTTAAAGGGATTATTCTCATCTATATTGACGGCATAATTTCACCTTTTGGAACCATGACAAAACTGAAGATGTAACCGACTACACTGGTTAATTATTCTGGAGTCTTAAGCTGGGCCCCAGACTTTGTTTCTCATTTTCAGATTTTAAATGAGTCTTTGGCAGGTATTAGTTCTCAAAAAAAAACAGTTTGATCCCCAATCTCACTTCCTTACAGATAATGCTGTCATTGGGTTAGAACATAATGCTTTTGCTTCAACTTTCATAAAAGCTTGACACAAGAAACACTCATTTAAAAATATTTCTGGTCTTTAACAAAACTGTAGCTATAGACATTGTCCATTTTGTACTCAATGTTGCTTACAGTCTTCTAGGGTAGAAGTCCAGAGATCAGGGAACTTTACCTAAGTCACAATGCTCAGCTTACTTTACCTGTAGGGAATGTCAGTTCTAAGAAGAACAGAGAAGTGAACATGCTCATGCACTTAGCGGGGCGGGGGTGGGGGGGAGAAACTGGGGAAACCAGCATGCTGTCTAGAGGCCCTTCTGAAGACTCTTAGATAATGCATCTCCTGAGAGAAAAGTCCACTGCCCATGTCCCAGGTACCCTGCTCATGGTTTCCAGGTGCTAGAATCCAGAACAATAAAGCATCAAGACCTTAGATTAGCTGGAGTAAAGGCAGGGCAGTTCTTTTCTACCTGCTATATGCACTGTTCTTGGGAGGGCAAGGAAAGGTATCCAATTAAAAAATGGTGGGATATATGAAGAAACTGGAAATAATAATTTCTCATAGTGGAAAAAAAGAAAATTATTTTGTGGAGAGCAGGAGAAAAAGGAAAGGAATTTGTGACGCCTGCCCCTTCCCAGGTCTCTTGGGCTATGATTTCTCCCCCTAAAAGATGAAAAGGCCTGGCAATCTGTGTACCCGATTAATGGAAACAGAGATTTTCGGAATGGCTCCACACTCCACGTAATTCTCTCCCTCCCTGACTCCAGAAATGCTTGATTTGGCTATGTAAAAGCCATTCTAATTATAGTGATTTACATGAACTACTAGCATTTATGCCTAATTACCTCATAGAACAATAACAATTACGCATATATTAAATATGTAGATTAACCTGGTTGTAAGTCTTATTTGATAACAAAAGTAAAGCGTTCATACATACTCATTCTTCATAGTTTGTTGCTCATGTAGCATGGTCATCTGCTTGTAACTTTTAGAAATTTTTATTAGAGAACACCTTGTTATATAGGTAGGTGAAAGTGGCCAACAATCTGTCACCTTATCAATTTCATCACATTAATTAATAATTTAGGCATTTTGTGAAGGTGTATTTTAATATTACAGCTTAGTTGTATAAAGTTTCTTAGTACAATGAATGTTTAAACATCTGTATTAAAAACAAAATCAAATGTTCATAAAATCATAAATTTTATGTACCAAAATTATGAATTCTATGAATAAAGTTGTTCTATCACTGAAAAACCTAATAGTCAATTTTCCTTTTCTGATAATCAGCATATCAGTGCTTATGTTTTAGAAGAAGTAGGTCAAAAACTAAAGCTTTGTAGATGTTTTGTTCAGACTACATTAGACAGTTGGGTCACTTTCACTGTTGAAGCTTTAGTGGGTTGCCCAGACTGCTGTGGCTCAGCTGATTGGGTGTCATCCCACACACCGAAAGGTCACTGGTTTTATTCCCTGTCAGGGCACATGCCTGGGTTGCTGGTTCAGTCCCTAGTTAAGGTGCTTACGAGAGCCAAGCGATCAATATTTTTCTCTCTCACACTGATGTGTCTCTTCCTCTCTTCCTCACTCCCTTCCCCTCTCTCTAAAAATAAATAAATAAAATCTTTAAAAAAATGGATTTGGTGGGCTGAAGAAATTACAGTAGGACAAATATTACCACAAAGAGATTGACCTAACAACTAAACATTTATTCAAATATGCATTAGCATTTAACAAATATAAACTTTCATTAGACACATTGGAAACTACCTAACATGCCAAATCTACTTACATAAGATTTACCACTGTACAATAAAACCAGGGTTATTTACTAGGTAGACCCAACATAGCCAATTCAGAAATCAAAGGTAGAAGTGTAGGAGAACATCCCTAAAAAGAGTCAAACAATAATTTTTTTTGACTTACAGGTTTTATTTGACAAACAAAAATTTTAAAGAGAAAAACCACACTGTTGAATTGGCAACCAGATAAGTTAATGACCTAAGAATACTTTTGATTGGATGGAAGTTCACCAACCACAGGAGATGAGCCCCGGAGATATACCGAGTGGAGAGGAGGGAAAAAAGACTGTATTTCCAAAAGGAAGAGGACTAGAAAGGGAACAAAATACAAAGTCATGAGAGTATTTAACTCTCAGGTAATCAAAAAATCAAGTTAAGTAAAACATCTTGTTTCCTGGCTATGAGGCATAATCAAGTTGCTATTTAATTTGGAAGACCACCTGTGTTACAAACTATAATTAGGATTTAGTACATAAGCACTGTATATTTTCTAAAATGTTTAGTTCTTTATCACACAAAACTTTTGGAAATATGGGGAAAAGAGGAGAAAGGTTGGCCATCAAAAGGGGTAATTCATCATTCATCCCTATCAGCATTACGCTGGACTAGTCGATCACAGTGGCTATCATACTCATGGTCTGCATCTGCGGGAAACTGCCATGCTCACAGGAGGGCTGGGTGGTAAGTTATGCAGAGATCAATCTTTACACTGCCTGGTAGCCTCTGAAAAAACCGGTGTGAAAGCTGGACCAAACACTGATGAAGTGATTGGTTGGCTCAACAGATTCTTACTTGGGGATTTAAACCACAGCTACGAGCAGAGAATTTAGAAGTTGGTAAAACAAACAGAAGCGAAAATGGACATGGGGGTAAAGGAACAAAGGACGACGAGGATTACATGAATAGAGTACTGGAGTAACTAGTACCCGCTACTACAGCCTTCAAATCGTCAAAGCTTTCGGAGCCACTGATTCTGCAGGCTCAAGCTCCATAAGGCCTGCCTGGGTGATGGAGACACCCTTCACTGCGATTTGCATAAGTAGTCTTATTCTAAATCTCCATTTCTTTCTGTAACCTAAAGGAACCTCCACTCCTTTTAACCAAAAGATATTGACACAATAGCAGCCTTTTTCTTTATATAAAAATAAAATTTTAATTATATTCTCAGTGCTTTTTAAAAAGTAGAGTTACTTTCAGTAGTTTTTAAATAAAGTACCACTAACACTTGTTCTATAGTACCTTTCTTCTAAGGACCTACTAAATGAACATTTGTGTGTGGGAGCAGGGAAGGGGGGCAGTGATTTGGCCAATTAAAGGAAAACTAGTTCCTTAGATTAAACCATATTCTAAGTCATTACTATTACTATCCTTCATTATTTGAAGATGACACCACTGAGAACAATGACCTATAATAGGCTAAAAAATAGGAGTTTTCCTGTCATCTTACAATTTCAGTAAAAGCTCAAAGCTGAGAATAAGGGGAGACAAGTTCTCCTACACTGTTAAGAGAGGCATTAGTCATATCTATCCAGGAATTATTTAAAAAGAAAAAAAAAAAAGGAAAAATCAGCTCTAAAACCAAAGTGGAACTGAAGAAATTCGTCAAGGTAGAAAGCTGTTAGCTGGGTAAGGAACGCTGTGGCATTTCCCCCAGATGAACCTCATGCCAAGTACAGAGGTGCCAAAAGACAAGCATCTAAAGAGGTGAGGATTGAGTGCAAGATGAGATGGGCAGGATGCTTGCTTAGGTGAGGAAATCCACAGTCAGCTATCAAAGCAGGGTGTGGAAGAGTTCATGGAAGAACTTGACCCGTCCCTGGGATCATGGGAGAATACGGGACAAAGACAGAGACTGGTGCCTACTTCTTATCTGCAGAAGTCCAAGGGCAGGAGGCTGACTATGCCATAGGAGTTGGAGAAAGGAGATGTTATGTTATGCTTCTTGTGGCCTAAGTGGACACCATAAAAGGTGATCTGGCTAGAGTTGTCCTGAAAGGACTCCACCCAAGAAGGCCAAATGCAAGTACAAAAGGTCCCAGTAGAATGCAGAGGTGTGGGGTGTTCTGCTAGAGTCATAAGAGGTCAGAGAGTGGAGCACTGGGAAGGTCTTCAGGGAAATCCCGAGGAACCCAATATGTCCCTCCACAAAGAGCTAGCATGTCAACACCAAAGGCCCTTAAGCGGTCACTTAAGACTCTGCTATTTCACTCTAATCTTCTATCCCTCTCATTCTGACCCTAGAGAAGTCAGGCAAGCAGAGAAAGGAGGAGGGAAAGAACAAATCATTCCCCCTTCTCCACCGCTGATCCTGGGCCATGCCTGAGCAAAAGAAAGGGGACGCTTGGAATGGAGCAAAAGTTTTCATTTTGACTGGACAGCATCGATTACTACCTAAACATGAAGGAATTTGAATCCTCCCAAGGCCAAAAAAAAGCTATGGAATATCAAGAGGTCAAATATGGAGATCCAACAGAGCTTATTTAAAGAAACTGGTGGGAAATTAACAAGCTGTTTCAGGGTTGTACCTGACTGCATTTAACCCATTTTATTAAATGCTCATACTTTTAACTGTTTAATCTTTAGTATCACATAAACCTCACCTTTGAAAAAAGGCCTTCTGCCTCTATACTGTATCCTTTAAGGTCCTCGTGTAATTTCTGCAAACACTGAATGACTCTTCTTTGATGTTCATCATCCTTTAACTCATGAGCTTTGATCAGAAAGTCATAGTGGTCCAGAGGTCCATGGCAAACAGCCAGAGCTTTCAAATAAGCTTCTGTAGTCACAGTTGGAGGCATACTCTCGGGTGTCTGAACTGTATAGGCTATAAACAAAAATATATATATAATTTTAGACTTTCTTAAATGAAGATATTTCATAGTGCTCTACATATGTTTAATGGTCACATTAAAACTTTTAACCAGTTATAAGAAAAATACTGAGCAGTTACTACAAATGTCATTTTGGTTAAAATAATATAAAACAATTTTGCACAATAAATATATTTACAATTATCTCATTTTAATAAAAGGGAAGAAATCCAAACCCATTAGGTTATCATTGTAATCCCTCTTCTAGAAAGTCTAACCTGCTGTACAGTCTCTGCTTTGCCTCTACTCCATTAAATGAGCCATCTGAGTTCATCGATCTTTCCCATAGCAGGGCTTTGAGTTAGGCCTAATTCTGGTTCTTGAGTACCAAGGCAGAGATGAGGAGACTAGTCGTAAAGGGTTCTCTACTGCACTTTTATTCTCTATCCAGAACCACACAACATTACCACATGATTCCAGCCCCCTGCTTATGAGACTCCTTTCCTTTGCCACACCTTTAGGTTAAACACAAAAAGCTGGGGTACAATAGTGTCCATTTCTAAGCAGGGTGGTGTTATGATCCCTTTTTCGCCTTCCTTGGAAATGATTGGCCACAATAAGGCCCAATAATAACTGCATTCCTTATCCAGGGTAGTAGGTTCAATGAGGGAGTAACTATCAGTATTTTTTATACCCTTTATTTATTTTTTATTGTTGTTCAATTATAGTGATCCAATTTTTCCTCCGTTGTTCTCCCCTTCCCTGCCCGCCCCCCACTAGAAGCAAGAATAAACAGCAGTAAACTGGCACATTTTTTTAGAAAAGGATTTTGCTTGTTTCCTTTGTTTCAATATGAAAACTACTTTAGAAAAAAATTAATAGTCACAATGCTATTTTCATCTTTCCTAAGAGGAAAAAAATTCCAAATGAGCTATAAATATTGGAGCTAGGGCAGGGCTATCTCCTAATAGCTGTTCTCCCTTCCTGAATAGAAGTTTTAGTTGAGTACAAGCCTGCCCCATCAAATAATCCATTTCCTGGCCTCTCTTACAGCCAGGATGGCCACGGGACAAGCTCTAACCAATGGAATGTGAGATAAAATGTGTGCAGTTCTGCCCACATACCCTTAAAGGGCAAGAGTAAATCCCCTCCCTTTTCCTCCATCCCCTCTGCCTGGACTGAAAGTGCATGAGTGCAGCTGGAAGAGTCAACCCAGCAAGGAGAGGCATGCAGAATGCTGACCAAAGCAGAGCAAAGTTCTCCAACAATGCAGAGCTGCCAAACCAGCTCTGGACCACCTGCTTGGATTTTTATGTAAAAGAATAATAAACTCCTACCTAACATTTCAAGTAGTGTATTTCAGGGTATCTTTGTTACAGAGGCCTAAATTGTACCCTAACTAATAGGGGGCTTACAGCCTACAAAAGAGAATCAAAGAGTCTCCTGGAATCTTGAGCCTCACAGGACCAAGAATGAGGCTTGGGTTCAGTGTAGAAGCTGGAGGCATTAAGTTGAGAATTCTGTAAAGGTTTCTAGCAATTTAAGATATTTACCAGTATAGTATAAGAAGAAATATATTTGGTGTTTGTCCACAGTCCCTAACACAGGGGTCCTAAAACCCCTGGAATTTTCTGAGTCTCTTTTGTTATTCATAATGAGCACCTTCTTATCACACCTAAGTTATACTAGTGAGGTAACTGAGAGCAGGACCCCAAGACAGCTTCAGGACAGGGCTGGTCCCCCAAAAGACCAGGTATAGAGAGGGTCAGAACTTTCATCTCTACCTACTCACCTCCTGGGAAGAGAATAGAGGCTAGAGATTAAACTCTACAAAGACTCCTGAGCATGAGATTTGAAAAGCTCACAAGCTGGTGAACACAGAAGTGCTGGGAAGGTGGTACGCCATGGCAGGGCAAGGAAACTCTCATCCCTTGCCCTGTGCATCTCTTCCATTTGGTTATTTCTGAATCGTCCTTTGTAATAAACCGGTAAACATAAGTAAAGTGTTTTTCTGAGTTCTGTGAGACATTTCTTGCAAATTATCAAATGTGAGGGTGGCAAGTTGCGGGAACCCCTGAACTTATAGTTGGCCATGCAGAAGTGTGTGCAGCCTGGATAGCCCATTGCAGCTGGCATCTGAAATGGGACCAGTCTTTAGAACTGAGCCCTTTTAACTTGTAGGATCTGATGCTACAAACTAAGGTAGTGTCAGAATTGAACTGAATTGTTGGATACCTATTAGTACCGAAGGATTTGAGGATTTCACACTAGGGAAAATGCTCTTTTCCACCCCCTCCTTTAATTTTCTGGAGTCAACCAGGTAGGAAACCCAAGAGTAATACTAATTTCCTCCCTGCTCCAACCCACAATCTCTTTCCCTAGCCATCATCCAGGTCTTCAGCCAGCCATCAGCGCTACTCAATTGTACATCCTGAATACTCTCAAAACTACTTCTTTCATCCCTTCCTCATACTACAGCACCCCAGCTGAGGCTCTCATTATCCCTAACTTAGCCTCCCTGCCTCTGATCACTGCCTGGCCCAAATTTACCAAGACCACAATCTCTAAAGTATCTTCCATCAATTACAGGAATGATCTCGCTAAAATTCAAATGTGATTTTTTCAATTTGTTTGAAATTCAGCTCATTGTTTAAAGTAATGGTTTTCAAACATAATATTAACAGCAGTGCCTATTTTATATACAAAACCTTCCATGGAATCCTAAAATTTTTAAAGAGAAACGTGGGAAGGGGGACACAAAGTCCTATTCTCTTCACATCTTTCATTCCCACACCCATACCACCCCTATTTCCAAAGCAGCCCCTGAACCCACCTCCCCAGCTTATAAAATCACATTAAGTACGAATAGCATGAAAAAATCATGTGCATGCCTGAGACTACTCCCCTTAGAACAGCCTGCTTGCAAAGATAAGCCCTTGGCTGGGAACTTGGATTCCAAGAGAGTTCCCATCATTCCCAGAAATGGTAAGAGTTACTTACTGGGAGTAAATGTCTGTACCATGTATGAGCAATGTGGTTCACATTGAACACCTAGTTTCCTTCTACAAGTCTAGAATTTTAGCACATACTGGGTAGAGAGGCCCATGGTACTGTCCCCATAACCCTAGGCATTGAGTCTCTAATGAACTTCCCTAATACAAAACATTTCGTACCAGTTATCACAATTTGTTGCTGAAGGAATTAAGCATATTCTTTCTATGTGACTCCACTGGGAGAAGACTCTTGGATAGATGCTTGCACCTAATTTTCTACAGATTTTGCTCCACACGTCTTTCCCTTTTGCTGATTGTGCTTTGTATCCTTTAACTATAATCAATCATATCTATGAGTCCAACTATATGCTGAGTCATGTGAGTCCTCCAAATCACCAAACCTAAGGGTAGTCATGGGGATCCCTAACAAAGACAGTATTCTCAATCCGGGGTTCAAGGAATCCATAATAGGGCCCCAGCCTACATTTCCAGACCACTGTCCCTCTACTCTCCAAAATGCATTCACTGACACAAGAAATGATTAAGTACCCACCACATGAAATAGGTGATATAATGGGAAATAGGGAAAAAGCAAAGTTTTTTTTTTTTTAAGTGGGGGTAGAAGAGACAAAAATATTCCATCAGTAATATATTAAGATTAAGTGGCAGTAGTAAGTAAAATTAATTTGGGTACAGAGAGACTAGTTATGAAACTGGTTATTCTAAGTGGTAAATATTAAAGGCCCAAATTAGAATGGGCAATAGGAGGAATTAGAATTATTTTGTCATTATAAGGTTCTTGCACTATTTGAAAGTGGACTTGGGTCCATTGTAGATGTGTATCAAAAACTCTAGGGCGAGACTTCCGGCCAAGATGGAGGCGTAGGTAGACACCCTGTGCCTCCTCGCACAACCAAAAGACGGACAACAACAAATTTTAAAAGAAAAAACAACCAGAACTGACAGAAAATCGAACCGTATGGAAGTCCGACAACCAAGAAACTAAGAAACATACATCCAGACCGGTAGGAGGGGCGGAGAGGACTCGCGTGGCAGG
>VMDR010031529.1:0-12023 GCA_007922815.1 Macrotus californicus | reverse complement strand
ATGTCCATGTGTCCTTTATAGTGTTTCCTGGAAACACTTCCCTCCACTGTTCCTTCCCCCTTCCCCTTTGGCCATTGTTAGATTGTTCTTAATTTCAATGTCTCTAGTTGTATTTTGTTTGCTGTTTTCTTTTGTTGATTATGTTCCAGTTAAAGGTGAGATCATGTGGTATTTCTCCCTCACAGCCTGGCTTATTTCACTTAGCATAATGCTCTCTAGTTCCATCCATGCTGTTGCAAAGGGTAGGATCTCCTTCTTTCTCTCTTCTGCGTAGAATTCCATTGTGTAAATGTACCATAGTTTTTTGATCCACTCATTGACTGATGGGCACTTAGGTTGCTTCCAGCACTTGGCTATTGTAAATTGTGCTGCTATGAACATTGGGGTGCATAGGTTCTTTTGGATTGGTGTTTCAGGACTCTTAGGGTATAATCCCAGCTGTGGAATTACTGGGTCAAAAGGCAATTCCATTTTTAGTTTTCTGGGGAAATTCCATACTGTTTTCGACAGTGGCTGCACCAGTCTGCATTCCCACCAACAATGTACTAGGGTTCCCTTTTCTCCACATCCTCTCCAACACTTGTCTCTTGATTTGTTTATGATGGCCATTCTGACTGGTGTGAAGTGGTATCTCATAGTGGTTTTCATTTGTATCTCTCTGATGGCTAGTAATGCTGAGCATCCTTTCATATGTCTCTGTGCCCTCTGTATGTCCTTCTTGGAGAAGTGTCTGTTCAAGTCTTTTGCCCATTTTTGAATTGGATTTTTTGTCTTCCTGGAGTGGAGTCATATGAGTTCTTTATATATTTTGGAGATCAAACCCTTGTCCGAGGCGTCATTGGCAAATATATTTTCCCATATAGTTTGATATTAACCAAAGGGGAGGGTGGGAGCAAGGGAGGAAGGTGGGATTGGCTGGGGTGGGGGGAGTAGTGGGGGGAAAATGCAGACAACTGTAAATGAACCACAATAAAGTAATTAAAAAAAACACATCAAATTACTACCCTGCCCAGAAAGCTCAAGTGTCTCTGTCTAGCATTGCTGGACCCATATTCAAACACCCAATCTTCAGATGTGGAATGAGACCAGGAAATCTTTCAGCAACCCTGGAGGTCAGAGTGTACCACTAGGAGTCTTGTCATACTTAATGCAAGCCCACATTCAAAAGGGAAGTCCTGGTAAGAGGTGTGACATCAGCTCTGTATTGGGCCATATGATCTCATGATGCTTCAAAAAGTATGAAGAGATGCATAGACCTCCATTTGCTCCAAGCACACTGACAAAACGAGCAGCACCAGCCCTTCCAATCTGTAGCTCCAGCAGAACAGTTGAAGGGGCACCTTCCATAGACATGAGAAACTGGGCCTTGGCAGCCTAGGAATAGTCTAAGGCCCTCCTCTGTCTCCCACCACATAAACATTTAGCCCCAAACATTGTAAATGTGTACTACATCATCTGTTCAAGCTTCTGTCCAGAAAGACTCATCAGTACACACACACACACACACACACACACACACACACACACACACACCTATCATTTCCTTTTTGAATGAAAGGCAGTGAAGTAGAATGGACTCTGAAATAGGAGAAAACTGGTTCTTGTCCTGATTCTGCCACTAATGAAGCCATTGAAATTTTATGAGTCTCAATGTCCTCTCCTACATAAAAAAAATGATTTAGATTAAATAATCTCTAAGATCCCTTGAGACCTAATAATCTAGAATCAATATAGAGTGACACTGCCTATGAAAAGAACAGATAGAAAAGAGAAAAAGGGGCAAAGAGGAGGACGGGGCACTTGGCCTTCAGAACCTGAGCTCTTGACTGACTTCTGACCTTCTACCACCCTCTACGGTTAACCCAAAGTGAAGGCTCATTCAGGGCCAGCTCGTGCCCTTAGAGCAACCACCAGCGTCAGCAGCCATTTACATGTTCAGATTCAAGCTTGCACTCTAAGGATTTCTTTTGACTTTTTGCTCTCTCAGTCATGCATTCAAATTATACATTTTTTATACTTTATCCACTATTTACAGCTTTTATAGTTAGAGTCTTCAGATTATTTCATTATACTGCCAAAACTAGAAGTTTTGTTCACTTTTTTAAAACATTTATCCACTAATTATAGATAATAAAACCATAGGAAACAATGGTATGGACAGCATCCAAGTCAATGCATCCCTGTAGCACAGTATCCCAGACATTTGCAACATCAAGATTGGAGAAAATCATTGTCCAATGTTGAGGTATGAATCTGAGCACACCTACCCTAGAACCTAAGCTCATATAGATTTGTACTCAGTACTATTAAATATCTTCCTGAGATATTTAAGTGGCAATAATAATTCAGAAGAAAAGAACCAATCAGATTTTTCACCAAAAATGACACATAAAATTTAAATTTAACCAAATAATATTAATTTGCTCATCTGAAAGCACAACTAAGGCTTCAACAGTGTTATCCATTAAAGGTGGGGACCAAATCCCGCCTTGGCCAGGTCAACCCTTCTCACTCCAGGTTCCTGAGGGAGCTACTGCATAAGGTCATGACCCACGGAAAATGTAATTGCCACTTTCTTGTTAGCTGGGCACACAGAGCTTCCAGCACAGGATCTGTGATAAATCTCAACAGCAGCACCTGGCTTAGACCTTGAACCAAAGCAGGGTCTCCCTGTTCCTATTAAATCTCAATACTATCATCAACTACAGCCTTGAACAATAAGAATTTCCAAGCACCTAAGTGCTTTTGTGAGAGGGAAAAAAATCCACAGCAATTAGGACCAAAGCAGTCCAAGGCTCAGCTTTCATATCCTCAAGCCGAATGCAGCAGGAAGAGAAGGGAGGGCTGGACAGAAGGGCATTCCTTTTCAATACTGCAGATCTGCCTCAGCCCTGACTGAGAGAGCCCAACCAGAGCCCTAAAATCTGGTCAGATTGGCACCTCTTTGGAGAAATTAGAGGTAAGGAGAAATTGAAAAGAAGTTGTAGAGGGAGAAAGGACCTCCTTCCATTCACACATCCAAATAAACAGAAACCTATTGTCCGGACATCAGATAAAACATGCCATAGTATTAACTATGTACATATATTGTTTTAAATATATATAAACACTGCATATAGAGAGATTATGAATGTATATATGAAAAGATTTCTGACAAGGGCAACATTTTGCTAAATGGACTGATTCCTAAAATAATAAGAATTTGTATGTACATCTCTCAAACAAGTTTTGGTCAGGAAGTATTGTAGTCCTATGTCCATATAAACAAACCCTTATTGTAGCTAAAATTATAGAAATGGACTGATTATACAGACTTGATAGTACATGACACTCACTGAGATACTACTTGTAAGCCACTTTGATTTTCTGTAAAATAAATATAACGTTGAAATAATTAATATCAAAAATAACAAGATGAAAAATAATTAGAAATTTGAGATGAAATTGCCAGATGAAAAAAAGTACATTTTCAAATAATCATGTCCAGTTGTTAAAATGAGTGTATTATATATAGTAATTTGGAAAATGTTGTAATCAAATAAAATTCTATTTATAGATAGTCAAGTCCACATGCATGCATGTATTTTAATATTTTACAATACCATAAATAAAAATACCAAAATTTATCCATGAAATAGATGTTAGAACTTAACTTCATAACAAGCCACTGGTTCATGAACTGACACATTCAATTTATTTAGAAAAAGGATAACAATAATATCTACTACTTATTAATACCTAATCTACCCCAAGCACTTTACATACATTTTCAAAAGAGCTCTCTTTGGTGGGCAGTCTCACACACATTTTGCAGATGAGGAAACAGAGGCTCAGGGAAGTAACTAATGCAGCATCTCTGGTTGGAGTTGGGATTTGAGCCAGTCTTTGTCATCACACTCACGTGACAAATGTGGCCTCTCCACCAGTCATCTGTAATACCATCTCATGAAGACACAGCGTTTCTCCTGAGGCGCCTTGCTGGAAAAGATGATACAATTTTTGAGTAGGCATCTGTTGAGTCAGGCATCCCACCCGATACCAACCCAAACAGCCTTCAGGAAACATCGAGCCCCACTGCTCTGCATGCCCCATTCTGATCTGGAGCATTCCCAAACCCCAGGCCTGGCCTCACAGTCAGAGGTGTCTGTGGCTCTTCGGCCCACACCCCACTTCATCCATTTGTTCATTGAACACACATTTGTGAACTCATGTGTGTGCCAGGAACTGCTAAGCAAGGGAATTTTAAAATAAATAAGACAGATAGGCCCTTCAAACATTGCTATGCTCAGACCAGGAATCTCAAACTCGAGTGCCTTTGAAGTCCAGGTAGATAATACAAATGATTGAAGCAAGCCAGATGTAAGCAGCACAGAGTGTTGAAACATGGAATGGTGAGGCAACTCAGAAATTTAAAACCCTATGCAAAGGTGCTACCCCTCTTTGGGCTGAGAGCAAAGGGAAAAGGTGTTACTAGAGCCCCAGAGCCTGGGCCCCAGGTGGAAGCTGGACTACAGCCCAGGGACACACGCAGAAGCTAGAATTACAAAGAAGACACACACTGGCTTTCCCGCTCCCCACTTCCTCCAGCCTCCCTCAGCTTCCTCCCATTGGTGTAAATGGAAGCCAATGAATAAAGAAGACTGAGAAATGCAGTGCTGAGGGGGCAGGCCCTGTGACACTGGGGGAGGGCAGGGACTGGATATACCTGCACACAGATAAGTCACTGTCACCATACAGTCCAGTTTCCTTGCTATGGGATTCTTGATCCCCAGGCCCCTTCTCCTGCCAGGGGATCAACCTTCCCACCTACATCCCCGTGCCCTGCTTGCACTGCCTTAGTTTACTGCAGACGTTATTGCTTAATGACTGCCTGTCCCACCTTAAAACCTGCCCTTATTTGACCTGCTTAAGTCTGAGGAACTCAGAGGGCTCCAAACCTTGGTTCTACCTTGTCATCTACTCCCAGGAGGCTCTTCTACTCTGTAGGCCATTCCTATGAGTTTTTTAATCAAGATTTAAATTGTTGCCCTGGCTGGTGTAGCTCAGTGGATTGAGCACAGGTGTGTGAACCAAAGAGTCACCAGTTTGATTCCCAGTCAGGGCACATGCCTGGGTTGCAGGCCAGGTCCCCAGTAGGGGGTGTGCAAGAGGCAACCACACACTGATGTTTCTCTTCCTCCCTTTCTCCTTCCCTTCTCTTCTCTCTAAAAATAAATAAATAAAGTCTTTTTGAAAAAAGGATCTAAATTATTGTGCATTACAGGGAACCTATCCGTGTGGTAATGTCTTATGTGGCTCAGCTCTGTTCTGAAAACAGACAGATGTGTGTTCGCCATGCAGGAGACATACATGGACCGGTCTCCCGTGGGGAATCAGGCATACATTGCTCCTAGGCCGCTTTGAAACTTGCTTTTGCTAAAAACTCCCTCACCTGGGATGGAGACAGCAGAGGTTTACTGTGATCTGCGCTAGACTTCCCAAGTGTCAGTGTAAACAACTCAGCCTTCTCCCCTTTACATTTGCAAATGACCTTTCTCTTTGAGGTAATTGGCAACATTCTTTCCTTTGTTATCTATAAAAGGTAAACACCTAAAGTGAACCTGTGCATAGTAAATGAGGACCATCCTTGATGTAATAATGTACCCAGAGTGTCAATAAAAGCCTGTCCAGGCAGGGGTCAGGGCCCTCTCTCTCACTGAGAGAGTGGCCAGGCCAGCTCACGTGCTCGCTCTCTCTCTCTCTCTCTCTCTCTCTCTCTTTCTCTCTCTTTCTCTGAGAAAGTGACCAAGTTATCCCTTTTCTCCACCAGATTCCTTTAGTCCGCGTGAATTTTTCATTGTTAGGGAGACATAGGATAAACATCCACAACACACAGACCAGCAGGACAGGTCCGCATCAGTGCATGGAGATTGTCACAGCTCCGTGTCAGTTGTCAGCATGCTGCCAATAGACTTTGCTCAGAGGCTGACATTTGGGTAATATTCATAAGTAACTAAAATAAAAACTAATGCTTCCTCTCCCTCACTAGGGCATAGTAGGAAAAAAATGGCAAAAATACAACCATTCACATTTAATGAATAATTTATTTACTTTTGAAACTGGATTAGAATCTGGACTGTGATAAATCCACTAATTATACATTAAAATAAGGCAATTCACTCCTTCAAAATTGTTCCAAACTGCTTAGCACAATTTCCAACTGAACTCTTACCTTTGATATTACACTGAAGAGCACTGATGTGTTCTCCAAGCAAAAAATGTCACCTTCATTATTTTACCTTAATAAAATATGGAACCAAGAAAGGGAATGTGGACACTATTTGTTTCAGTCTATCAAATCAGAAATCAAAAGCCTATTAGCAAGTATTTTTAAATTTCATACATGAGACTTATATTGTCCAATATCTATTTTTTAATGATTTTAATTGTATATTTTCCATCACCATTTAGTCCCCTTATACCTCACTCCCTCCTGTAATTGCCACACTGTTGTCCTTGTCCATGAGTCCTTTTTCCTTTTTGTTTAATCCCTCAACCCCCTACCCTCCCCACCTTAGCTTTCATCCTGCTCTCTATCTGTGAGTCTGTCTCTATTTTGCTTGTTCAGTTTGTTCATTAGACTCCATATATGGGTGAAATCATATGGTATTTGTCTTTCTCTGACTAGCTTATATCACTTAGCATAATATTCTCCAGGTCCATCTACACTGTCGCAAAGGATAAAACTTTCTTCTTTTTTATGGCCAAGTGGAATACATATGAAGGAATCCAAAACACTAATTCGAAAGAACATAGGCACTCCTGTGTTCATTGCAGCATTATTTACAACCACCAAGATATGAAAGCAGCCCAAGTGCCTATGAGTAGATCAGTGGATAAAACAACTATGGGACACTTACACAGTGGAATACTATGTGGCCAATATCTTTTTATAAGAAAAAAACTCCCCTGCTTAGTGTTTTTCTTACCTTAAAGAATATCAAAATCAGTTCCTTCCTAAATTGTCCCTCTCATGGAACATTCACTTCCTAACAACAGCTCCCCAAACACAGACCACTTCTTCAAGGCCCAATTCTATAGCTTTCCAATTTTTTATTACTTTGGGGTTTATTGAAATAAAAACTTCTTCAGAGGTGCACTGGAGTTGTGGGTGGTAGAAAAAGAACTTGACAGGAATCATCAGAGTACATATACTATCAATGAAATTCTAGAAGGGCAACTCATTGACAACTTAGAGAAAATAAAATTAAGGCCGTTACCTACAAATTCAAGAAAAGAATATCAAGTGACTTCTTGCATCTACAGGTCTTACCTAAAGCTTTTAGAAGCTCACTCTTGGAAGATATTTAGTTGATGACATTTAGATTCTTTAATAAAGTCATGATTGTGGTGTGAGAAACTCCAGTGATATAGTTTCAAATTAAAGATAAGTTCCCTTGGTATCACACATATTTTAGTATATAATAGTTCATTTAGACAGCAGTAAAAAGCTTCATTTCATTCTAATAAAAATAAACCCACTGGGTGTACTGATGTTTCTCCTCAAGTCATGCATCCTTCTAACACATGTGCAGCCCCTCTCCGGAATTAGGTTTTCTCAGTGAAGAGACTCATTATATCTCATTGTGAGCCCTACCTGTGGGGAAGGCACTTACCCTACTGTCTGAATCATCCAAGAGAGCATTGTTTAAAGTGTATTCCACAGAATTCTAGTGCCTCAGGATAATAACAGGTATTTTACTTACACCCATACACACACACACACACACACACACACACACACACACACACACACAATTTCAGGAAATGCTGGATGATATAAAGTTAAATAGGATTGTTTTTTTCTTGCAAGACTTCTCAGAGAATTTTATATGCTACTGTGTACTGTGAATCTCCAAATAGAATATAATCAGCCTTATTGACTAAGATTATGTGAACTTTTTGTCACAAAGTATCTTTAAGGGCTAATATTTTGTGGAAACATTTCAGCAAATGACAGTCTGAAGCCTTCTCCAGGAAGATCCTGTTCCATAACACAGAATAAAGAAGCTCCCACAGATATAATGGAAGCCAGCCAGGAGGCACAGCAAGTAAAGGAAGCAGGAAAACATGATCAGATCTGGAAGTAAATGGGACAAATGAAGAATATCAACAATAAGAGCATTTATTTAGTCCCTCCTACACTCTCTATATTTTGTGTTATTGCAGGCCTTCCAAAACATGGATCACTTTCAACAGATTCTCAACCATCTTTGAAGCATTTGTGCCACACTTTTATTTGCTCTGTACTCATGCATCATCCCGGAAAGCCTGCTGAATCATCCAAATAGTTTCTGCAGAGGAATGTTCAAGCTTAACACAAAATCTGATGCAGATTTGTTGCTCTACTCACTCAGTCATTTTGAATGAGATGACCATGCGGTATACATGCTCACTCAATGGCATGCTGCTGCCCTCACTGACTCGTACAGTGAAGTCATCATTGTTCGCACATGCACATTCCAGTCCACTCTCCTTGGCTGCCAGGGTACATCAACATCACACAAACTCTCATTATATTAACAATTGCTATTCTGTTTGTATTATGATTAATTCACTTAATTTAGATACTTTCATTTACTAGTCATCAAATATTCCTCACTATAAAAAGTGTTTAAAAGGGCTCTTTGTGACCTTACATCTATCATAATGGCTACCATGAATAAATCAATAAACAAGTGTTGGTGAGGATATAGAGGAAAAGGAACCCTAGTGTACTGTTGGTGGGAATGCAGTCTGTTGCAGCCACTGTGGCAAACAATATGGAGTATCCTTTAAAAATTAAAAATGGGAACTCCCTTTTGATCCAGTGATTCCACTTCTGAGAATATACCCCAAGGATCCCTAAACACCAATGCAAAGATATATATGCACCCCTATGTTCATAGCAGCACTATTTACAGTAGCCAAGATTTGGAAACAGCCTAAGTGCCCATCAGTAGATGAGTGGATCAAAAAGTGTGGTACATTTACACAATGGAATACTACACAGCAGTAAAAAAAAAGAAGAAACTCATATTTTGCAACAGCATGAATGGACCTAAAGAAAATTATGCTGCGTGAATTAAGCCAGTCAGTGAAAGGAAAATACCACATGATCTCCTCTGTATGTGGAATCAAAGGAGCATAAAACTTAACAAACAAAATAGTAACAAAAGCTTAGATATATAAAACAGACTGACAGCTGCTGGAAAGGGGTAGAGGATGGGATGAAAGATGGTGAAGGAATTAACCAAAGAATATTTATGCACAACTCATGGACACAGACAACAATATGGGGATTGGCTTGGGGAGGGGAAAGGATGAGGCTGGGTGGAGGTGGGGAAAGGGAGAAAAAGTGGGAACAATTGTAACAGCATAAACAACAAAACTAAAATTTTAAAAAAGGGGGGCTCTCAGTGGGTTATGGAAGATTAAAATAAAATAGCACCTCTGAATAAAATGCACTTCACCTTTCCTTTGAATCTTAGGTCCCCAGGGCAGGACACCCTCAGATCCCAGACATGTCTCTCCTCAGCTCTGGGAAAAAGCTGAGAGGGTGCATTCAACTCCAAAGCATCACCTGCTCCATCAATCTCCCTTGGTCTGAGAACTGAGTCCTTTTCTAGGGTTTCTTACCCCCTTTCTGCAGGTGCAACTCTCCAAGCTCCATGTTGCAACGGAAGCTGACTTTGTATTGGTAGATTGACTTCTAACAGCCTCTCAGAAAAATAGGAGCTTGATTAATATTATTAGCTCAACTACTTTATTTTACTTAGGGAGACAAAGTAAAATATTTTATGTGACCAGGTTATGGTGACCCGTACAAAATTATCTCTGATTCATTTTTTCAGAAACAGCACATTCTAAACCAAGCAAATTCAGTGTGACTTTTAATTTTTATCCTAAAAAAATAGAAGATAACCCTTTTTGGAAAATCCTTCCTCCACTATAATCAGACAGTTTTCCAGGAGTCCGAGTCTCTTTCTTTGATTCCCCTGTATGACGAGTGCCTCAGTTCTAAATGGACTGCCTTATATGTTCCAAAAATTTCCTCAACACATCTCCTACTTCTCTTCCTGTGGTCATTGCTGTAATGGGTTTTAGTTGTACATTTCTCAGTCATTTCAAAGGTAATTGGGGGAGAAAAGATTTAAGTGCAGATGCCATCTATTGACTGGAGAGTGCACACTTGGTTCTCATTTAGGAAGTGAAGCCCAGCAGCAGTGGGGAGAATGAAAGGCTAGAATGCAAGACATGAGGCTGGGAAACAGTGGCTTCTATGATAATTCAGATGAGAATGAAGAAAGTCAGAATTAGAGACACATCAGTGGGATGGAAAGAAAGAAATACATTGGTTCCCATTTTTTGACAAAATTTACTATGTTGGTGGAAAGTCAAAACAAACACAATCTGAGTTTTTCAGGCTCTCGTCGTATGGGTCATATAAAGATCATGCAAAGAATAATATCTCAAATTTCAACGGTTTTCCCACCTGCTCAATCAAGACCTCTTTCCTGAGAAAAATCTCCCTTTGTTACTTGAGGAGTTGCCAAGGAGCGGCTCACAGGTGCTCACGATCCTGCTGGACTCCATTGCTCCAGTGAACACCAGAGATAACTGAAGTCCTCATGTCACCACGGAGTGGTCTGAAGCAGCTGTAATCAAGGTGAAGCCATGGAGCTAGAGCTTTCTTGCTGAGTTAAGGTCAGTAACTCCTTTTTATTAGAGTGAGTTCTCACCCAAGAAGAACTTCAGTTCTCATGTAAACAGACCTCTGGTGTGATCATACCCATCCCATTGTCCCCACTGCATATACATAGATGGAGCTGAATTCCATTTAAATGCACACTGTGACCTCCCTTCTCATCACCTCCAATAAAACCAAAATAAGCATTTAAAATAATACAAAGTAGCAATTTGTTAAATTCTAAAACAATAATATAGATAACAATCAATATGCATTTTCACAGATAAGATTTCTGTAGTTAAAGAGAAATTGTCTGAAACAAAGGAGAATTGTAATTGAAGGTCATTGAGATGCAGGTAGTTTTTGCCTCTTTTTCCCAAGCATTCTCTCTTAGTCTCTGAGTCCTTCCCCCTTTCTCTCCCCTCACTGCTTGCTTCTATAGCAGACATTTTAAAATAATCTGTTACCAGCCTAAAGGGGTCCGTTTCTCTGCATGCATCAAAGCCCTGTAAGACGTAAACAGGAGTTTACAGATGAGAAAGTAAAGGTTTATCTTAAGGAAATGGTTCCAAGCCCAGAGTCACAGGTAAGCTCCATGGCATGGGGGAAGGGAGGGTTATATAGGGGGGAAATCATTCATCATTGGTGGCTAAAGGAGTTGAGGTCATGGGCTCTACTGATTGGTTGGGTCCATAAGGAGTGGTTGATCATTGTATTAGACCCAGAAGTCAGTCAAGGCATCATTCTGTCTGGTCTAATGAGAGTGTGGACAGGATGGTCATTCAGCTTTCACAGGCCTGGGGCTGAAACACAACTAAAGTCAAGACGTTATCTGTAGCTTAATCAGAACTCTGATTCTGTGGTAGCAGACCTGAGGTTTTGTTCTTTAAGACAGTTTGATGCTGATTAGAATCTGCTGTCCTAGGGCTTAATGATTAAGGAAGGGAGTGGACAGACAGAAAGGAGAAAGGGCATGTTAAAGAAATGGAGTTTCTGCAAGGACACAAATCTATAGACTAAAAACGAAGCAAGTTTGCCTTTCATTCAGTACCAATTCTATTGGTAAATGCAGGTTCTGGCTGCAGCAACTTGAAATGACTTCTGTGCCTCTTATCTTCCCTGGGGATTTCAGTAATGAACACTAACCCAGTATTTCATGCTGAACTACCTGATTCAAATGCATGACTTGTAATCTGTATACAGACGCACTAATTATCCTTGGTATTTGGCCAAAAATCCTGCTTTTTGGCTTCAGCTTTGGCTTCTATCTTTGGAAGTATGAAGAGCCAAATGCCTACTTGAGTATCATTTCAGT
>VMDR010031528.1:0-12019 GCA_007922815.1 Macrotus californicus | reverse complement strand
CTTGCATAGTTGGTAATATTTGATTGTGCACTTTCACCCAATAATCCTGAGCAGAAAAGAAAATAAAGGAAGGAAAGAAAGAAAAAAATTATGTGGCACTATTTGTAATAGATTATTGAAAACAATCCAAATGTCTAGCAAAAGAGAACTGGCTGAATTTGAATAAACTATAGTACACCCACACAATATTCTATACCACTGTAAAAGGTAATAAGGACATTTTTAATCCATGAGAAGACATGACCTTTGGGGTATATTTTTAAGTGAAAAAAGCAAAAATCCAGATGCAGAACAGTACATATAGTACGCTACCTTTTTTAAAAGAAAGTAAGGAAATACAGTTTTCTGTTTGCATGTGTTTGCATGTTTGTCTATATTTGCAAAGGGATTTCCTGCTAGGATAAGCCCAAACTAAACTTATTTCCTCTAAGGCCTGGGGGAATAAAGGTAAGGAATCAAAATGAAAAAAAAGACTTCTCTTAATATATCTTGCTGTGTAATTTTATTTTTGAATTATAAAAATGTTAACATCTCCCAAAAATAATATCAAGGGAAAAAGACAAAAAGCAAACCCTGAAAACTGTACAAAAATGGAAGTAGATAAACTTAACTACCTATCAAGTTGTCATAACTGCAGAGAGAGAATTACTTCATATGACTTGGGAACACAGTGTTTTCCCTGCATATCCTCAATAAAACAAATGCTATGGAAAAATAAACTGTAAAGAAATCTTAAATGTCAATAGTTTCGGTACTAGTTTCGGCTGGATAAAGTTAATACATAATTATGCTAATATTAAGAATGTTGTTAAGAACAGGGATTTTCAGAATATTGGAAACAATCCAAATGTCCATCAGTAAAGAACAGGATGAATAAACAAATAATAATTTATTCATTATAAACAATACAATGTATTTAAAATTAGTTATAATTACATATAAAATATAGATAAATCTTAGAAACATAATATTGAATGAATAAAAACTCATCTTAAAATTGTATGCCATACAGTACAGAATTACCTAAGAAAACTAAACATGAAACTGCCTTTTGACCCGGCAATTCCACTGCTGGGATTATACCCTAAGAATCCTGAAACACTAATTCAGAAGAACCTATGCACCCCAATGTTCATAGCAGCACAATCTACAATAGCGAAGTGCTGGAAGCGACCTAAGTGCCCATCAGAAAGTGAGTAGATCAAAAAACTATGGTACATTTACACAATGCAATACCATGCAGCAGAGAGGAAGAAGGAGCTCCTACCCTTCACGACAGCATGGATGGAACTGGAGAGCATTATGCTAAGTGAAATAAGCCAGGCGGTGAAAGACAAATACCATATGATCTCACCTATCATACAAAACAAACAACCTAATAAACAAAACAAACAAGCGAGCAAAATAGAACCAGAGACGTGGAAATAAGGAACAAACTGACAGTGACCAGAGCGGACGGGGGAGGGGGTTAACTGGGGAAAAAAGGGGAAGGGTCAAATCAAGGAACATGTATAAAGGACCCATGGACAAAGACAATGGGGGGGAATTGAAAGTGGAAGGTGTGGGGTGGGTAGGGCAGGGAAGAGTAATGGGAGAAAAATGAGGTCAACTGTAATTGAACAACAATAAAAAAATGTATGCCATAAAATGCTATATTTATAAAACGAAAACAACACCAAACAGTGTGTGTAGGCAGGATCCGAAATGGCCTTCAGTGATCTCCTGGTATTCATGCCCCTATAATCCCCTCCCCTGAGTGTGGGCTGAATTTACTGACCTGTGTCTAGTAAATAGAATGCAGCTGAAGTAACAGGATTTCCATCCTGAGACTACGTTACATGAAAACTGTGGCTTCTGCTTGAATGCTCTCTGTCACTTTCTTGCCTGCTTGCAATTACGGGCTGAATTGTCTTCTCTGCACAGACTTGAAGTCCTAGCCCTCAGCACTTCAGAATCTGACCTTCTTTGGAAATAGGGTCATTGCAGGCATGTAATAGGTTAAGATGAGGTCATATTGGAGCAGGGTGACCCCCTACTCCAATGTGATTGGTTTTCTCATAAGACGGTGGTCACGTGCAGACAGAGGCACACAGGGAAAAAGCATGTGATGATGAAGGTAGAGACTGGAGTTACACTGCTGCAAACCAAGGGACCCCAGAGATGGCCGGCAAACCACCAGAAGGTAGGACGAAGGAAGGAAGGATTCCTCCTTAGGTTGTAGAGGAAGCACAGCCCTGCTGACACTTTGATCTTGACCTTTAGATCCAGAGCTGTGAGAGAAGGAATTTCTGTTGTTTTAGGCTACCTGGTATGTGGTATTTTGTTATGGCAGCCCCAGGAAACAAATGCACTTGCTCTGATTCCTGACCCACAGATATGGAGATAATAAAGGCTTGCTATTTTAAGCTATTTAGTTATAGGGTAGTTTGTTAGGAAGCAAGATATAATTAGTACATTTGTTGCTTTAGACTATGTAAATATGCAACAGTTCTAAAAAGATTAGGTTTGGGAATGAGTGGAACCTGGGCAGTTCTGAGAGGCAAGGCAGCAGCAAACACATACAACATCACATATCAGAAGTAGTCTGGCTTGTACATGGCCTTCAGGTGAGTATAGGTCATACACTTTTTGTCTCCCTGCATCACCTGTTCTTCGTTCACAATCCTTGAAAAACCTTTCCCACTGGGCAAGGGTAAGTCATATTCCTACCACTGTCTGTCGTAGGAAATTGGAGAAAAAAACCTTGGCCTTTAGATTTCCAAGGGGACTGAGTGGATAGTATTTGGATTTACCATTCTGTAAAAGCTGTTTAAATTGGGGGCGGTTTAGTTAACCCAAAAGAAATTGGGGCATATTTGGATAAGGCAAAGATGTCAAAAACCCTCAATCCAACATATAATAATGTTCTCTAAAATAAGGTGTTTAAAGAAATAACAAAAATGGCTTGGTATCATTATAGATCAAGAAATCCCACACTGTCAAAATAAAACAAGAAAGTAGCTCTCCATGAACTGGTGTTCTGTAGGAGATGGGCCTGCTTTGAATTCTTTCTCAAATTCCTTTCATTGGACTTCTGGGTGTGGCAGTCAGAAATTCAAGTCTAAAAGAAGAGGAATAGCAAAGCAAAGCTGAACTCAAACCACCCCGTGCACTCTAAAAACACAGTTTTAAATGTTCTGGTGTGGCTGCTGGAAAACTTGCCTGAGCCCCACTTTCAATCACACACACACACACACACACACACACACACACACACACACAAGCAGAATGATTGCACGCACAGCCTCGAGCAAACAAAGTAATCAAGGAGGCAGCACACCACCTCCATCGTAGACAGTGCACTGAAGCACGCTGTATGCCGTGTGTGCATTCCCCTTGGCGGACAGGAGACAGCACACAGTGAGACTTGTTACAGGAGAGTGAGTCTTTCCCTGCCTTTAATAATTACCGCCTTAACACTTTTTCCAATGTAATATGTGTATATATGCCTATGTGTGCTTTTTATAAAAATTAGAGAGCTAAGCAATTAAGCAGCTAAATATATAATAGAGAGAAAACCAGGAAAGCATTGTTAAGCTGTTCTCATAAAACTTATCACTGGTTACTGTTCTGAAGTTAAATCATACTGATGTACCACAAGCCACAAGCTTATATCGTCCTGATACATCACAGAAAATGGCATTCAAATGAAGCTCCACGCACCCCTCGTTGGTATGTTTCAGAGGCAGCTGCTGGATTGCAATTCCATATCTGCCTGGTGTCAATATTCTGTCCATCTTTAAGGCGTCTTTGCTGGCTTGTCTGCTGCCCACCTAGGAATCAGCAGCATCCTCTGTACTCTGGGAGCACAGGCAGATGGATTTGTCAGCTCCAGTGAGGGCTGCAGCCCTGTGTTCTCTGCCGCAGTGCGTGCACGCACGTTGTTCTTTCTCCGTGCTTTGCTCTGAGTCTTCAATCCTTTGAAGACTACCATGGTTCCAATCATTACCAGACAAAGTACTCAGGGAATCAGCACAGCCTTCTGGCAATGCAGATATCTAGCAGAATTAATACACCCCAGAGAACCGCTGATTGAAGTGATGTCAGGCAAAATCTAAAGTCTGAGTATTTAGCTGTAAAGGGACTTAGAAGAAATTCTGAAACCTATGAAGCAATCCAAAGCAGAGAAATCATGAGGGACATATGTTCAAGGAACATACTTTAAGGGCAAAAACCTCACTTAAATCTTTCAAACTTTTAGAAATTGGATGAGTAACACTCGACTTAGCCGAACAGAGAACCTATTGTTCAGTGTCTTTCAAGCAGACAGAGTAATGCCCATTATTTATTTTCTCTTTTCAAATACAGCATCTCTTTAAAATCAAAATACTCCAAAACAAACAAAGCATCTCTTCCATGTTTCCCCAAACCCTCTGGTCCTATTCCTTCCAATCTCACTCCTGCAGCCACCATCCCTTCAGTCATCCAAACAAGAAAATTCAAACCGAGAGCATCGGCAGGAGGACGTCACCCCCCACCTCCCTATGGCAGTGGTCCTCAGGCTTCATCAGTCGGAGCCCCTCAGGGTCCTTCCTTCTCCCTCCCTGAGTAACTGCCAGAGCTTTCATGCAGGCTCTCCTCCTGTTCCCTGGATTGTGGTAACACTCTGACCTGGCAGGCCTCAGCCTCTGCTCTCCACAGTCATTTCTTCTCCACACTGTTTCGTGTCTTTTTTGTTTAAAAGACAGAAGCAAAGCTGTCACTCTCAGTTTGAAATTCTTAGCATTCACACCTCTTCATTCCCCAGCCCCAGGCTACTCCCCTGCAGCAGGTCCTGCTTTTCCACCCACCTGCCGCCCTTCCCCAGACTGCTCTGCTCACTATTCTGACTGTGATTTTCCCTCATGTCAGGAAAAGTCCCACCAAGAAAAAGAATTTTGAACAGGGGAAGTTTAATGTAAAAAAATTATTACTATAACAGGGCATTTGAGTGACAAAAGATTGGCTAGAAAGAAGTAAATTGAACTCAAAAGAATACGATCTGCTGCAGCTTTAAGTTACGGTCACCTCCTCCAGGGCTGAGAGCATTTAAGACCCACCTCCCCCCGAGGCTGAGATCTAGACCTTATTGGAGAGACAAGGCCCTAGCTCACTGATGGCAAAGAAGTCACAAGAGTGCTGTGCTGGAGGGATTTGCTGGAAATTCACTCGAGAACTCACCAGGGAAGCTGTTGATAGACAGCTGTTTCATCAGAGGCACTTTGCTATAAAATGACTTCAAGTGGCCCTGGCTGGTGTAGCTAAGTGGAATGTGTGCTAGTCTGCAAACTGAAGGGTTGCCAGTTTGATTCCCAGTCAGGGCACATGATTGGGTTGCAGGCCAGGTCCCCAGTAGGGAGCGCAACAGAAGCAACCACACATTGATGTTTCTCTCTTTATTCCTCCCATGCCCCTATCTTTTGTCTAAAAATAAATTTAAAAATGTTTAAAAATTAAAAAAATATCATCAGTCTTTTTAAAAAAAATGACTCCACGTGTCTGGTCGCTGGGGGCAGCTGCTGGCTGCTCAGGGCTGCTGGCCAACTGCACACCACGGGAGCTGGGTGCTGGGGAAGCTGCGAGAGCATGTTCGGAAGGCACCCTGGAACTAGGAAGCAAAACCCTTTTCCTTTTGTGGTGTTTCTCCAGCACCCACTACTGACAAAGCTTAACATCCTTCTAGCTGACAAAGAAAAACTATCAAAGAGCTCATCTCCACTGCTGTAGGCAGTGAAGGGCGAGCAGACAAAGAAAAGTGAGTGTGGACCCATGGGGCCTAACTGGATAACTAGCATAAGCCCAAACTTTTGGCTCAGCACAGAAAGCCTCTCTCTTAGGGTCCAGTTCAAATGTTACCTCCTCTCCAAAGCTTTCCCCACCATCATCAAATCCTATGCCAAACAAAATGAACCAGTTATTTGGAATGTTGTCTATATTATTATAAATAACATCTTTATGTGTCATAAATTATTTCTATGACTCTCTTATACCATTTATTTCCTTCTGTGATATCTTCAAGGGCAGGAACCATGCATTAGGCATGTTGGTGTCACAGCCCCTACACCAAGACCTGAAATCAGAGTGAGCGCTCAATTGCAGAGTACAAAAGAAAGTAGACAAACTAGAAATTGCCAGAGAGTAAAAATGCTTTTGGTTGCTATCATTACTTCTGTTTAGTTAGCTGGACCCACAGAACGTACATACATTTGTCTTTTATCGGCTAAGGCCTGGAGGGATCAAGCAATTTATCAAACACTGCTTAACTAGTCAGTGGCAAAGGAAACACTGCAACCCAGCTGACTTCAAGTCCGGTGCCTTCTCCACTGTGTCACACTGATTCCTGCTAGGAAACATAACACACACGTTATTTTGTATTTATATTTTTATTTTTCCATATCTGGTAGCTTAAGTTACCAGATTGTTATCAATAACTTATTCATCTTCTTGATATTCAAAAATGGAATGATTTAAATAAGAAAAACATGTGTCTGTGTCTCCACATACCCTATGCTCGCTTCTACAGATTGGCTCATCCTTTTTCCCTGTTCCTTCCTCCCCCACCTTTTCATCTGTCTTTGTTGAGGCTCTCCATAGTTGGGGTAACAGAAACACATTAACTGTAGCTTAATTAAAGAAGATAAAGTGGGGTCTCACAAGGCACTAGAAATGATGGAATCTGGAAAGTCATAAAGAATCAAGGCAGTCTCTCTCTCTCTCTCTCTCTCTCTCTCTCTCACTCTCTCCCTTCTCTTTTCTCAATCTTTGCCTCTTACTTGTCGTGGTCCCGTCCGACAGGACAACGTGTTGTTGTGGAATGCTTGTCCTATATCCCCGGATAAGTGACGAACAAATTCACACGGACTAAAGGAATCCCGTGGAGAAAAGGGATGTGTGGCTGATCCCTCAGAGAGAAAAAAGCCCTCACTCCTGCCTCGACCGGCTTTTATTGATACCTTAGGTACATTACATCTAGAGTGGTTCTCATTAACTATGCACAGGTTCACTTTAGGTGTTTACCATAACAAAAGAAAGAAAGAAAGTCGCCAGTAGCTTCAAAGAGAAAGGTCATCTACAAATGTAAAGGAGAGAAGGCTGGGCTGTTTACATTTGTTCTTGAGAAGTCTAGCACAAGTCACAGTAAACTTCTGCCTTTTCCATCCCAGGTGAGGGAGTTTTTGCAAGAGCAAGTTTCAAAGTGGCCTAGGTACAATGCAGGCCTGATTACCCACGGGAAACCTATCCAGAGATGTGATCTGCACACCACACTCAATCTGGACTGGGTACAGATCCAGAGCTGAGTCACAGGCCACATCACTCACGAATAGGTTCCCCATATCTTACCTGTTCTTTACATCTACACCCGCCTTCCCTGCCTCTCTGTGAACATAAGAAAAGAATAATACAGTCCCCTTGAACTTTAGGTTAACATGTCCGAACAAATCACCACCTGCTCCTAACAACCAGAAGTTTGAAGTCTCAACTACTGATCTCAGGAGGAGAGAAATTGATGGACCATCTTCGATCAGAATATCAATCCAGATCTAATCAACTGTGGTTGGTGGCCTATTTGCTTTGTTTTGTTTTCTCCTAAGAAGTGTCTGGCCTGGCAGAATAGAGAGAAAATCAGTTTAACAGGAGAAGGCAATGAGGTAAGGCAGAAACACCCATGTTTACTATATTCTACTACTGAAATCTCAGGCAGCTTTCAGCCAGACACAGCTTAAATGCACCCGCACTGGCTGATCTTGCCTGATCGATGAACCAAAATTAGTTACTCTTTCTGGATCTTGTGCCTCTATTATACAACTCATTTATCCTGCCAATTATACATTTGTGCTTACATTATCTCTCTTCCAACCATGTGATTCATCTTTGTGCCTTCATAGCACTTAGAACAAAAATACCATTAGATAGTTGTGTGGCATAGTACAATATATATGGCTCAATATAAGACTTAAGGAAAGACATTTTTCTTCCTTTGTGTTAAGGTCTTGGGTCTCTGAACATCTACGATGCCCTCATCCATTACTTCAACAGTTATATTTGAGCACATTCCATGTTCCAGGTACTGTGATAGACCCCAAATACATAGTGATGAATAAAACAGATTGCCTTGAAGCTCTTAGCTCTACTTTAACAGTATTTAAATAGTCAAGCAAGTAAATATAAAGTTATAAATTATATTAGTGATAGCAAGAAAATATAGGGTGCCATGTCAATATAATAAGAGAACCTAATTTATACTGGATAGTCAGAGGAGTCATCCCTGAGTAAATGGTCTGTCATCTGTGATGTATGGAATGACCGGAAACCTGCCAGGTGAATACTGGTGGGGGAGGAGAGGGGGAAAGAGTGGGAAGAAAACAGGGGGGAAGGGATTTGATATGTCCCGAGGATGGCAAAAGATCAGTATGCCTACAAAGTAATCAGCAGATGAAAGGAGCAAAGTTGGCTGGAGAGGTATGCCAAAATCAGCTTACACAGGACACTGCTTGGTATTTGATGGAGAGAGAAGTAGGTCTGTGACTGCAGCGCTTAGAAAGGGCAACATCATGATTCAAATTTGAATTCTTAAACACGCTCTCTAAATTCAGATTGGAAAACGGATTAGAAAGAGGAGCCTGTGCAGAAACAGAAAGAAAATGTCAGAAGTTCGGTAAGACGGAAGGCACAAACATTTAGACTCTCTGAAGAGATCTTTCTGTACTAGTACTGCTAAATTTCTCATTCTACCTACCCCTTCAGGATGATTGCTCTCAATGACTTCCTTCCTATCATAACAATTTGGTTCTAAAAATTTTCTAACCCCTCCTAGATTTTCAGAGTCCACTTAAAAGGCATGTTGCAGACATGTGATTCAAAATGAAGGGATTAGTCAAAGAACGTTTATGAATGACTCATGGACATGGACAGCGTTGTGGGGTCGACTATGGGGGTCGCTGGGCAGAGGAAGGCAAAGGGGAAAAAACTGGGACAGCTGTAATAGAATAAATAAGAATGAAATAATCACAATCCAATCATTTGCCAGTGATCCGTGGCTGGCAACATCCGTTTCCACAGTGATGCTAACTCACCAGTAACACACCTGTCCTCAATGAAAAAGAACGATCTTTCTGATGCAAAATTACATTGTGGATTTTTCTAGTTCCTGCAGCCACATTTTAGTAACAATTTTGTACCAGCTGCACATAATCCTAGTAGCAGCAGTAAGCATTTTGACGTTGCATCATATTAGGAAAAAAAAAAATTGCCTGATTTCTCATTACTCACTCACAAGGTTAAGATACCGGGTCATATGAGATTAATGAAAGCTATAAGCTTATGTGATCTGCCTATGAGCAAAAAAACAAGATCAAATTAAAAAACTCTGAGCTCCCAAATTTCCAGTCTTCTGTTTCTCGCCCAGAGCCCTACTACCTCCCACACTGCACATGTTGTAAACTTTATGTGGCCCATCTGTTAAGGAGTTTGTTTTCCAAATCTGCAGGGGCGTGGCACTTCTGGACTGAGTACCAGAACTAAATGTGACACATATTTTTACCTTTTAAGTAATTTTGAATTGCAAGAGCACGGGTGCTGGAAAGGGTTGGAAGAACAGAGGGAAGTACGCCTTACATGCAGAAGCTGAACAGCCGGGGTTAAGCACCGGGCCTGGGCAAATGTGTATTTAACGCCCATCACGACGACAGCAGCGGCAGTGCGAAGGGTATATAGAGTTTTCAGGTTCAGCTGTGGGCTGCATGTGGGCACAGCTTGGCATTTGAAATTAGGCAGAATCAGACCATGATGTTTTCTCGCAGTTAATGCAGAGACCATAGATAATAATTACGTTGCTGAGCCCACAGAGAATCTTTACGACCGATCCTCTATTAAACTGGCAGAACAAGAGGATGATGTCTCCAGCACTAACAAGTTGGCAGCGAAGTAGCTGGCAGCTCCTCCCACTAATGTTCCATCTGTGAGAGGCTTCAGTGTGATCCAGGAGATTGTTTCCCCACACAGGTTGTGCTTGCAGTACAATCAAGAGAGAGTGAGCCCGAGAAGAGATGTCTCGATTGTTTCTGAAAGCCACTGCCAGCGGAGGGTGGGCAGTGCACGGGACTGCGTGCTCATGCCGGGGTGTCGTTCTCAGAAGAGTGTCCATGCCATGCTGTCGACAGGAAAATAAACAGGTCTCAGTGCCAGCTTGTTGTACAAGTGACATAAAAGTCATGAGCAAGAACAGTTTCTAAACAGGATTCATTTTAAAAAAGCCTTTTGTTTCTTATGGTGGAAGGTTGGGAAACTGCTTTTGTTTAAAAATATCTTTTCTGTGATTGCTAACACAGTCCATGGTACTTTCCCAGCCTTGCCTCTCCTCCAGCATCCTGGGTCGCTGGCTCAGAAGAAAGTCTTGTGAATGCAAAAGGCATGCACAAACCCATGGAGGCGAATCCGGACTCCGACCCTTGAGGTGATGTCTGTCACTGAACACTTCCAATGCACCCAAAGAAGCACCCCCTAGATGCTCCAGGTAGAATTAACATTTGTGTCCTCTGAACTCCTAAGTATTCACTTGACATTTAAAGTGCACTGTCCTAATTTAGAATTATTGTACTGCATGTCTCATTTTTTTATAGGATCCACAGTGCCTAGACTAGGGCCTCCTTTAACATACTTCGTATTGTGAGTAGGGACTCACCGCGTTGTCAGTGGTGGACACTCTAGGGAGAAACAGGTAATAACAGACACTACTCTGCTGCTTTTACGTGGCAGGCTGATTCCAGCAGCTTACATGTTGAACCCATTTAATTCTCACAACCGAATGCAGTCCTGTTGTTATTTCCATGTTAAGATGAGAAGAGAAGGCCCAAAAGGGTTTCACCCTTTTAGGATTTTGCATCTAGTGAGTATGGGACACTGAGAGTGAACTCCGGTGATGTCTTTAAAGCCCAAGCATCACACATTCTACCTCTGGTGGGAGTCCTAAATGCTTTGAGACCACGTGTATGACAGGAAACATAGAGGGGACAAAGGTTTTAATTATCTGCCTTCTCATGTGTTCCTCACGGCACTCATGTTGAACATAGTAGAGGTTGGAAGCACCCAAGAAGTTTCCTCTTTGTATCCTCTCTTCAGTAGTCATGCTGATACTCAGACTCTACATTCATTCAAAGAAATATAAAGTAGTATATAGGTAATGCTACAGTAGACATTAGCAAAGATCTATGCAATTCTCCCTTCTCTGGAAGGTTTTATCACTACCTGCTTTACCAAGCAACTCCTGAACATACAAACTTGGTCCTGGTGGTGTGTCCTTATCTGCAGGCGGCTTGGGTGCCTCCTACAACCCTTTGTAATTACATGAGAGTGGTTTTCTCTTTAGAAGACTGCTACTTATTTGTGCCTAGATCTCCCATTCAGGCTGTGAACTCCTTGAGAACAAAGACCGGTCTTTTATTTATTTGATATTCCAAGTTTTGTGCATGAGAGTGGACACAGAAAATGGTTGTTCCGAACGAGTTAACAAATCCAACACAAAGCCTTCATCTCATAGAGGAGGGAACTGCAGTGGAGGTGAAAATGTGAAGTGACTGATCCTGACCACATAACGACTCAGTGGAAAAGCTGACCTCAAGCTGGCTGCACTTGCCGTTGTGAATGCCAAGTTGTCCTCCGGAACCTGAATTGAACTTGACCTCCTTCGGAACTGAAAACAATAGCCCGGCACTGAGAGCTTTCCCCTTTGAACTTTGTAATGTTATAATCTATGACACTCATTCAGCCTTTGTGTTACTGCCCTGTACCCTGACATAGGCACGCGTGTGTGTATTTTACTTTCCTCTGCCTAAGGGATAATTATTTTAAAGTTAGCAATGCATGTTTTTTTTTTCCTCTTTTCCTTTCACAATGCTTGGATGATCTGAGTGTCTGAGCTTGGGAAAACCAGGAACTGGTCAGCTCATCCACTTTCACCACCCCCACTGTGACTGTGGGGCCGTCCCACTTGGAATGTGTTGAC
>VMDR010031527.1:0-12014 GCA_007922815.1 Macrotus californicus | reverse complement strand
AAAAAATCTGCTACAAGTCATCCTATCCATGAGATTTCCTCTCCTGGGGGCCATTTTTTTCTGTCTAAGCCCTTTTTCTCATTGTAACAAAAGACTAATTCAGCAAGTCATGGTTGAGGAGCCAAATAAGGGGGATTTAGGAGGAGGGGAGCATTCTGGAAATCAGGGCCCCTCTGGGTCATTCCATGGTCATTATTTTCGGTGCCGTCTCTACTCCTGTTTCAGGCCTCATCTGTTTTTTTTTTCCCTGAAGGACTGCCACGGGGACACACTATGTTCTTTAAGAGGTATATGAAGGATAGTAAGGAATGGGAAAAGGAATAAGAAAGATCCATGCCTCGATTACCCTTGCCTCTAAAAACAAATGAAATGGGAGTCAAGCTCTATGGCTTGGCTCTTCGGTGTACAGAGAACTGAAACTTCCCATGCTTCTTTTAATTGCTCCTTAATGGTACACGGAATTATGAGACATTAAATCACTTTAGAGGAGTACAGGCGGAACTACTTTGTCTGAGTAAAGTCACCTTTGGCTTTTTAAGCTGGCCATTAGGCAGCCTACATGCTGGAAGATGCCGCAATCATTTGTTTTGTTGAAAGCACTGGAAAATATTCTCAAGCAGTTAGACCCCACCCACAGCTTAGTGTCGTCAGAAAAATAAATGAATAAATAAAAGTGCCACTTTGATTGAAGTTCATAGTGGTTGTCAGCTTCCTTTAAGGAAATTGTTGCACGAGAAATTGGAGATGCAAAGGAGACTTCAAGACCCACGGAGAAGTGTTTTACAGTGGAAAGAACACAGCCTTTGGGAACGGGCAGGGCTGACTCTGAAGCCCAATCCCATTTCCTTGCTGAGGGACCGGAGGCAAACACTCTCTCCATTAAGTGGAACTAATAGCACTGACATAGTTCACGGCTTCTGCGGGGACTGACTGAGCTACTTCCCAGGAGGCAGTAAAGCAGAGGGTAAAGTGACCAGGCTTCCAAGCTAAGAGCTTGGTTTTGAATTTTGCTTTGCAGGACAAGTAGCAGTATAGCCTCATTTACTGTGTCCCTTTGTTTCTCATTCATAAATAAGACTATTTACACCACCTACTCCGTGCAGTTGTTGCGAGAATTAAATTAGCTAACACACATATTAGTGTGTGGCACTTAATAGTCATTAACTGTTACATAAAATGCCTACCACTGGGAGGCTGGATTTCTTCTTCAGTTCCCTGTGATCTCATTTCCTGCAGCAAAGTTTTCTCAGGAGTATACACGATGTGAGAAACTTTAATGAACTCTTCCTCCAAAAACATTTCCCTAGCAGTCTAAAACAGCCATCATTTCCCTGAACAGTGTAGCTCAGTGGATTGGCCATCATCCTGCGAACCAAAAGGTCACTGGTTCAATTCCTGGTCAGGGCAAATGCCTGGGTTGTGGGCCAGGTCTCCAGCTGGGTGTGTGAGAGAGGCAACCAATTGATGCATCGATGTTTCCCCTGCACATCGATGTTTCTCTCCTCTCTTTTCCCCTTCTTTCCCCTCTTTCTAAAACATAAATAAATAAAAACTTTGGAATAAATAAATAAAACAGCCATTGTTAATAATTAACTAGGTTGAAGGCCTTGACCCTACCTTATAACAATAGATGTAACATCTCACCTCTATAAATATTACATTATTATACTATATTGAGACATTGCCAACTTCTGGTAGATTCATTCCATCACTAGAATTTTGACTGCTTGGAAAGTTGGGGCATTGAGATAAAACCTTGGATAGGTATGTACTAAGGAGATAGTAGGAAAAGAAAGATGCATGGATTACTTTAGGAAAAATTTGGCCTGGACTTGACGAGGACATGGAGGAACTTATGCACCATCATGGGGAGCTAGGGAAGTGTCAAATATACGTGGGGTGGGGACATCAACTGAAATCACACCTTTCTCCAGTTTGCCTGGTCTGTTATGCAAACCCCATATCTACAGGAGCTTACATTACACTGGAAAGACTTAAACTCTATCTCTATATAAACCATCTGTCACATTTCATCTATGACAATCTTCTATACTCTTCTATGAAAGGTCTTGTAAGACATTATAACCAAAAATAAAATCAGATGAAGGTAATTTAACAATTTCCTAAGGACAAGAATAATCTAATAAAGAAAACAGAGCCCTGGCTGGCATAGCTCAGTGGATTGAGCGCAGGCTGTGAACCAAAGGGTCGCCGGTTCAATTCCCAGTCAGGGCACATGCCTGGGTTGTGGCCAGGTCCCCAGTGGGCACCATGTGAGAGACAACTACACATTGATGTTTCTCTCCCTCCCTTTCTCCCTCCCTTCTCTGCTCTCTAAAAATAAATAAATAAAACCTTTAAAAAAAAAAGAAAAGAGATTTTTCTGAATGATAATATAATCCTACTTATCTGCTAACAAAATTTAGAGTAGCAGTCAGAACGATGGCTAATTCTTCAAATTGAAAAGTATCATATTTATGCTTAGATTTAGGGAATGTCTCCACAGCCAGCTCTTGGACAGTCGTGCTCTTTCTAGAGGAAGGCCAGGCACCCACCTGAGCCCCCCATCTTGTTTGGAGAGGGTGTGTGAACTTTGTGTAGCATTGCAGCAAGGAGAGCAGAGTGGACCAACTGTTACTTCCATCATGGATGAATGTGTGTGTGCGTCTCCACACTTATATGCACCGTTCTCCTTTTATTTTTCAGGGAGAACCTCAGGTATGTTTTGTCTTTATCCCTGTTTTACATAGAAGAAAATAGAGATTAAGAAAGAATTAGGCCAAGATCACACTGCTAATAAAAATGACTACTATTTATTGAAAGCTTTTTAGAGGTACTCACTCTTCTAAGCATTTTATATGTACCAATTCCTTTTGTCCTGTGAGGTACTATTATTCCTATTTTATGGCAGAGTGAAGGCAAAGAGAATTGAGCTTGTTCAAGTTCACCTAGGTAGTAAATGGATGAGCTAGAACTGTAAGCCAGGCACTCTCGTCCCAATGTCTTTACCTTTTACCACTCTATACCACTGCTTCCACACATATTAAAACAAGGAACACTATTTTCTTCCATCTTAATCATATTGCCCCCCTTTCCTATGCTTTGGGATATATTTTAGTTAGGTCAACTCTTGTATAAAAACAGTAGTATAGTCAACAGTCTCTTCCGCAGTCATGGCATTAAATATAGCAACCGTGGGCAATTTGCACAGGACTCAAACAATTATAGTTGAAGAACCAGAAAGAGAACTCAACACTTTGAGTGCTTTTGTCTAACTACCAATTATGTGCTTGATTTTTTTCTTACTGAGTTGATCAACTGTTCAACCTAACTTTTTGAATGACTGTGTTGGTGCTAAATTATCTCAGGTTTGTTTGAGACCATGTGCTCAGCTGCTGCTGGCACTGCATTCTCCTTGAGTGCCAGTCAATGGGAGTTTTTGTGTAACTGTCCCTAAGGAATCTACTCTTTGTGTGTCCCTGAAAATGACATACAGTGAATCTCTCAGTTCAAGTAGCATGAGTAGGGAAAAAAATGCATCCCTCTTTGGAGAGTTTTGGGTTTTCAAGTAATCTCTTTTCTTAATTAATCTTAAGTGTTATCTGATGTTAATTAAATTTTCATAGAAGAATAATCAGATAGAATAGGATTGATTAGATGTTTGAACTCACAGAAGAAAAGATAGGTCAATAAAGCTGATAATACTAGCTTATATTCATTGAGTGTTTATTATAGGTCAGAAACTCAGCAGGTAGATACTTTATAGATATTATCTAAATAAATTGTCTCCTCAATCCAAAGAGGTAGGTACTATTTAGATGTCCACTTTAAAGATGTGGGAAACAGAGGTTTAGTGTAATTAAATTACTTGCCCAAGGTTAGATGGCTAGTCCGTGGCAAGACCAGAACCCAAACCAGACGTGCTTGGCTTCCGGCCGAAAGCTCTCACCTTTACTACATGCTGCTTTTCTAGTTTTGTGATGCAGCTATGGGGGTATTCCATGTCCTGTGTCCTGCCTCAGAATGACTCGGCGTTCTTCCCTGATTGAGAATCAATTATGATAATTGTAAATCTGCTACTTTCTGCAAAAAACAAAACAAAACAGGAAGAATCCTAATGTGTGATGCCAAAGTAAGTTTTGCCAAGGGAAAGTAACAGGATATTCCCTTACATGCTATTCTCTTACCCTCCTGTTCACATATTAAACATATATTTACTTTCTAAGATTAAGCTCAAAGTAACCACTAACCTTTGATTTTTTTCATAACCCCCCATTTTTCCTTTTAGTAGAAATGGTCCTCTTCCTCTTGTATCCACATATTACACACCCCATAGACATATATTGTGAACCCTCTGTACAATATACAGGCCAACCCTGGCACTGGTACCTATTGATTTTATACTTCTTTGTTTACTTATCTACCCCTGAGTTCAGACAGCATAGTCCCAGAGGAAAATCACATGTCTATGCATCTCTGCATCTCCAGAACCTGTTATTAAATCAATCTATCAGTAAACTTCTAGGGGAAAATGAACTACGACCAGGATGCGTGTCTCCTCTGGCTCGGGAGGAATGGGTTTAGTGTGTTGTTGCACGTACCTTGTGGTGTTTGAAAAATAAAAGACATCACTTTATTTCTCTGCTTTACTCCTTGTCTTTTCATTGAGTTTTTGAAAACCAATTTTTTCTTACTTTATAAAGAACATATTGGCATTACTCATGTTGTTCCCTTGCCTTCCTGTTTCTTATTTTCATAAAGAAGAAATGTTTATTACTGAGCATTTAGAAAGATAAATAGGTAAAGTAGAATATATGTTACATGAGTCCAGCCACAGACAATTACCATGATCATTTTTATGTGTGTATTGTATGTAGAACTTGTCTGTGCAAATGTACTCATGCCTTGTTCAGCATGTGTGACTTTCTGAAATCTAGAAACTTGGGTCCCGCATGTAGGCTAGATTTTACATGGGATTTGGGAAGTGGAAGAGAGTAAAGTGAGGCAGTGACATCTGGAGAGGCTAGGTATACCTTGCCATTATATATGGTAAGCACTACTTGATTCTTTCAGATTGACAATGGCGGAGGTTCCAGGGTCTGGCCCATGAAGATGCAGGTGTAGGGCGGAGGGCAACAGGGGCATTGCTGCTAGAACAATCTACGGTACTGATGGATGTTTCATGTTCTGGCCATGAGACATCTGCATTCTGTCCCTATATTTTCCAGTGCCACCTGCCACAGAGAAATAATTCTGAAGGTCACCTATTTGTACTAGGATAACCTGTAAAAAAAATCCTATATGCTTAAACTACTGAAAATGAAATGTATTGTTTCTCAGTAAATACCCTGGTAAGTACTTATACCCTAGTAAGATACTTATAAACAGAAGTAGTTGCAGGTCACAGACACGCACAGAAATGGAGCTGGCAGATTGGTACTGACTTAATTGAATTTGAAGAGAGTGACTGTCCACTGTCATTAGGGAATGCAACACTAGCCACTCATTGCACACAGTGGCAATTTAGTTATTTGGAATTATCTGTGGTTCCCTGGACTGCAGTTTCTATTAAAGACACATCATTGGCTGAAGGTGATACTGAGAAACACCATCATGAATCCTGAAGAATAGGCTGGTTACTTGTAAATGCAGAGATCTTTAAAAATTAAATCACACACTCATGGTGTTTAATTCTTGGCTCAAGACTCAGGCAAGGCACCAAGTTTTTATAACTGTCCTAATAGTATATTAACTCTTATCATTCCTGGGCCAATAGAGCCTATAATCAGACCAAAAACGTGATGATTCAGTTTATTGAAAGGCGATGTAGGTTAAAATTCTTAGCCTTGCCAAGTTTCTCACATGCAAATTTGGGTATGGATTGGGAAAGCATGAACTGAACATTGGAACAGACACATGTGCAATGACATTGGTAACTTTGCGTATTCTAAACCTTCAGACTCCACTGAACCACCTGTGCCAGCAGAAGCATCTCCCCCCGCCCCAAATGGAGCTCATTCTCATAATGAACTCTTGTGCCACATCCACCAGCTCTCATTATCTCATAGCCTAAAATTAGGGTCAGATTCTGGGGGTGAGAAGTGGAGGATTGCAAAGTCGGACCTAAGAGGAGAAGGCTTACACATCAAAAAATGGCAATGTGTCAACGAAGAGCCTGGAGGATGATGTGGGGCCGGATTTTAAGGAAGGAAGAGCGGGGAGTTTAGATCAAGCTGAATTTATTGCTATGGGTACTTCTCCCCAAAATTCTAGATTCAGTGTGTGAGGGGAACAACTAATGACGCCTCTGTTTGTTTGCTTTGTTGGTTAGCTAAGGTATATTCATCTATGGACTGCTCTGAATGAAATGAAGGCATCAGAATTCCTTGTGATAATGTAGAGAATAAATTACTGACAATGTCATTGAATTGTGTATTGAACCTCTTATGTACGACCCACTTACCATTTTCTTCTATCCCCCAAGAGTTTCAAGAGAACATTCTCTTCACCACAAAAGTGATAGATGCATTGATGAGCAGAGCACCATTCGCTTTAAAAAGTGGATATACCTTGGATAAAGGAAGGAGGTACTTCTGTTGCATGAACTCCCTTATTACAATAAAAGTGATGAGATCTCACGATGGCTTTTCACTGCCACAAGCAAGATGGGACAGCATGCAATAATTTGCAGTGAAGCTAGGACAGAGCAGATGATCACTGTTGTGAAGGGAACTTTGGCCAATACGGTGCTTATCATCAGGTGATGGTAACCCCTGGGAATGTGCAACAAGATGGTCTCTTCCTTACAATGATATATACAGCAGCCCGGTGAGATTCCAGAAGACACAAATAAGCAAACTTCTAGTATGTTGAACAGAAGATTAAGCTCTTTATCTAATCTCCCTTTCTTATTCAGTTAATAAGCAGGATGGAGTTCCTGTCAGCATATCCTCTCCAAACTGAAGGAAAAACTGTTGCACTACACATTTTATAACCACTAAAAATGCAATATTTAGTAGTCTTCTTCCAATTTGGGAAGCATCACATATGTCATGTGGAAGTACCAGTCTCATTGATTGAGTTACCCATATGGCTACCAGGCTCAAGAGGGGCTTGAAAACACCAATTCAAGTGGCTTTGCCATTTCACCTCTATCACATAGTAGATCCAATGATACCTAAAATGTCTGTGACTGATAAGGATGCTCTGTGAAACCAAAAATGCTACAGAAGCCTGAGAAAGAGAATCACAATGGGTTTGGAGCTGAGGCATGCCCCTTTGGGCAGATAACTATTCTTCTTTTGAGAAAGTGTTCTTGGCTTGCTATTGGACCTCTGTAGGGACAGAATACCTTACCCATGAACGAGGAGTTAACTGTGTACCCTGAAAGAAACTATAGTCAGGTGTTCCCAGAAGCATCCATAGTCAAGTGAAACCTCTATATTCAAGATCAAATACAAGCAGATCCTTAGAGGACAAGTGATTTACAACATTGGCTCTCATTACCAACATGCCTACCCCAGTGAACTTCCTCAGTCTACACCTATTCCTTCATGAAGAATTGCCAATGATCACCAGACTGACAAGAGAAAAAAATTGACTTACATAAGATTCTGCATAATACATGTGCTGAGCTGAGAGTGGAATGCTGTCATATTAATAGCCTCATTTGATGGAGGCCTAAAGGATGGTCATGTAGGAAATGCTCCTACTTGGTAAAACTACAAGCAATGCATCCCTGGCCCTGCATGGAAGGAGTGAAGGCCGAAGATGAGCTTGCATCGACTGGTTGGTAATGACTAAATGAATTGGCTGGTGGCAAAGTCTCAGAAAAAATAAAATTTTAAATTTGTTAATAAAGAAACATGTGAATGAATCCCTCTTAATGAGTTCAGAGTGTTAAGAACTTATGGTCATATAAATGTTTACCACAGGGACCCACTGTGGGGAAGGAGAGTGAGCAGATGCTTACTGATGAGGTAGAAAATGGTCTCCTCATGGAGGTCATTTCACCTTTTCCCTAGTCATAGTACTGATTGTCAAAGTGTTTTCTAAGTGGCCAAGGTGGCAAGATTGGAAGATGTTCACGTGCAGAGCATGGACTTCCTCTCACCACATCTGGCCTGGCCTTATTCAAGGAGCTAAGTCTCTCTCTGGTCAATGGCAATGATAATTTCTGAACTTGACATGGCATCGCAAGCTAGCGTGAGTAGTCTACTACCTGGCACCAGAGAGACGGCACGGAAAGTGTAGACCGGCTTTCCCATAGTCGCACTTCCGTTAGCAACACCTTTCAGTGAGAAAAGTAAACCTTATAGAATTATACAGAGGTCTATGGAAGACTCAGATAAGCTCCAGCTCGGAAACATCACGTTGAAAAGCTGATGATATGAGTGTGCTATGAAAGGCAATGAACACATACGTTATTTCTCTCACAGTCAAAACCAAGGGTTGAAAGCAGCTGTGTATCTTGCACTGTTACACCTATTGACCCACTTTTAAAAATTGTTTTTATGGTCTCTAAGACTCCCAGCTCTGCTTATTGATAGGTCTGAGTTCCCAAGAGGGTAATTATTCCATTGCATTTAAAGTTAAAACTGCCATATGGCCATCTGGGGATCCTTATGTTACTAGACAGAAAGCATTCATTATTAACCATAATAACCAAGGGAAAAGTGCTGCTACATAATGAGGGCAAAAAGGAACATTCTAGAACACTGGGGATCATTCTGAGAACCTCCTACTAGGCTCGAGTCCAGTGTTAAATGTTAACGTAAGACTAAAGCGACCCCTATAGGAAAGTCCATCAAAGGACTTAAATCCTCCATTAAATTAGGTCATATAATGGACATAAGTTCATTAAATACCTCAGGACTCCAAGTTTTTTTTTAAAATGATTTTATTTATTTTTTAGTGAGAGGGGAAGGGACAAAGAAAGAAAAGGAAACATTAATTGGTTGCCTCTTGCACATCTTCAGCTGGGGACTTGGCCTGCAACCCAGGCATGTGCCCTGACTGGGAACCAAACCAGAGACCTTTCAGTTCTGAGGCAGGCGCTCAATCCGCTGAGCCACAGTGGCCAGGGCGGGGCTACAGGTTTTGTTCATCCTCCAGGAAATAAATTCCAACCACCCAAGGCGTTTTTCAAGAAAAATGTGACATGAAACGCATAGCAGAGGAAGGGAATTATAAACACCAACGGCATCATGACCAACTGCAGAACTGAGTTCCTTCTTGGGTCTGTCTTTTTGCAGTATGTTGGTGGTGGTTAGAATTATTACTTAGCCTTTGGTTAGAAAACACCCAAACAGGGCTGTGACTCAGCTAAGGTAAGAAAAAACACCACTCAGAGTTGGGTGTCCTAACTGACAAGACTGTGCATCTTCTCTCTGGAGAACACGAAGTAAGTCAAATTTTGGTTTTGTAAAAGATGATTACATACATTAAATACAAGAACACTGTGCGACTCCTGCTATTTGGAATTTTGCATATGGAAAAGTATAGGGAACCTATTCGTGTGCAATGTGACCTGTGGCTCACCTCTGGTTCTGAACGCAGACCAGACGCACGTGGCATGCAGGGAACATCCGTGGATAGGTCTCCCATGAGGAATCAGGCATGCATTGCTCCTAGGACGCTTTTAAACTTGCTCTTGCAAAAACTCCCGCACCTGGGATGGAGACAGCAAAAGTTTACTGTGACTTGTGCTAAACTTCCCAAGCATGAATGTAAACAGCTCAGCCTTCTCTCCTTTACATTTGTAAATGACCTTTCTCTTTGAAGTAATTGGCAACATTCTTTCCTTTGTTACCTGTAAAAGGTATCCACCCAAAGGGAACCTGTACATAGTTAATGAAAACCATCCTGGATGTAATGTACCTAGAATATCAATAAAAGCCTGTCTAGGCAGGGGTCTGGGCCCAACCTTTATCATTTAGAGATCGTCCACGCATCCCTTTTCTCCACGAGATTTCTTTAGTCCATGTGAATTTGTTCGTTACTTGTCCAGGGATATAGGACAAGCATTCCACAACAACACATGGTCCTGCCGGACGAGACCACAACAGGAAAGGATGTGTACGGTCACAGGACTCAAATGGTTGCACTGTGGCAGATGAATCTGATAAACTCATTCATCACTCACTTCTGCTTAGGACTCCACATCATCTGTACCAAATCTTGCTGTTTTTAAGAAGCCGGATCACTTGTATTTCTCAGGTCTTCCACAGCGAGTGTTCCACTCAGCTGATTGCACTGCATAGGTCTTGCAAGAAGGAAATGAGCAAGGTGGGAAGACAGACTCACATAGGGAAACAAGATCTCTTTGAAAATTTAGCGGTGGGGACATCTGGTCCTCTGGGCTAGCTCTGATGGAGGTTCCACCCTGGTACCCTAGGTGCCAAGTAGCAGATGGCAGTGGCAGTGGGATTTCACCTAGAACAGTGCCATATTGTGGCTGGGTGATTCTCTTTCTGATTTGTTGTTAGCTGTGTAGCATGCATGCCAAATTCCCTGACCTTCCTGAATATTCGGTATGCTTCTAAATATTTTAAAACAAATGCCAAGCTACAGTCTTTCTGTTGGTTGTAATTATGGATCCTGACCAATAAAATACTTGTTTACAAAAAGAAATAATTTGTTTTATAAATTTTGTTTTTCTGTTTAATAATACATCATAAACAGAATCCTATATTTTTTAAAAACTGAGATGTAATTTTCACACAGTAAAATGCTCAAACCTTGGGTGAATGGTTCCAAGAATTCTGACAAACACCTACAAAGGGTTGTGTAAACCCCTTCTCTATCCAGATATAGAATTTTTTATCTTCCCAGCACACCTCATTTATTTCTACTACAACAGATCAGTCTGGTCTGTTCTGAAATGTGTCATAAATAGAATTATGCAACATACATACATATTTGTCTGGCTCCTATTGTTTAGCATAATGTCTGTGAGATTCATCCATGCTATTGTGTGTATCACTAGATCATTTAGTTTCATTGCTGAATTGTATGAACAGGGCAGAATTTGCTGATCCACTCTCCTGTTGCTAGATACAACACTTGAGACATTTTCTTTTCTTGTCTATTATAAACAAAGCTGCTATAAATATTTTTATACAAGTTTTTCTATTGATATGATTTTCATTTCTCTCGGGTAAATACTTAGGAGCAGGCTTGCTGGCATACAAAGTAGGTGAATGTTGAAGGTTAGAAAAAACTTCCAAACTGTTTTTCAAGATAGTTGCATCATTTTACAGTTTCATCCCAAATGTCTGAAAGTACTGCTTGCTTCATGTCCTTACCAACATTAGGTATCTTTAGTGGCTCTTAATTTTAACCATTGTAGTTTCAATGAACAATTCCCTAATTATTGGAGTGTTGACCTCATTTTCATGTGTTTATTGGCCATTTGTGCATCTTCCTTTCTGAAACTGCTCAAGTAGTTTGTATATCTTTAAGTTAGATTGGTTATAAGAGTCCTTTATCATCTGGATATAAGTCCTTTGTCAGATACCTAAATATAGCAAAGATACTCTCTTAGTGGCTTGCATATTCCTTTCTTACCAGTATATTTTGTGTCTGTGTCCTATCTAAACATTTTTTACCTACTCCAAGGTCACAGATATATTCTCCTGATTACTTCCTAGAAGCTTAATGGTCCTAGATTTTATATTTACGTACAAGATTCATATTGAATTAATTTTTGTATAAGATGTACAGTGGACGTTTTCTTTCCTGTGACTATCCCCTTGTTCCAGGACCGTTTGGAGAACAGACTTTCTTTACCCCTTCAATTGCTTTAGCCCTCTTGCAGTAAATCAAGTAAATGTCAATGTATGGCCATATTTCCGGCCTCTGTTATTTTCCACTGATCTTTTTGTCAATATTTATGCCAAATCTACACTTTCAAGATTATCATAGCTTTATAGCAAGTCTGGAAATTAAGTGGTATAAATCATCAAGTTAACAAATTTTCTTGGTTATTCTAGCTCCTTTGCACTTCCATATAG